>JAQIXJ010001674.1:0-19341 GCA_034700185.1 Phthiracarus laevigatus | reverse complement strand
TAAAACTGTCGGGCTTTTAATTTTTTTGGTACAAAAGCCCGGCCCGATAAATTTTTCTAACTTAAGGCCCGAGCCCGGCAAAAACCGACATAAAACGTCGGGGGCCCGCGGGGGCCCGAAAAATCGGGGGCCCGTTTCATAGTCTACTTCTGACCAGTTATATATTAATAACTTCATATTTCTCTCTCACTCTTTCTGTCACATTCTCCTACAAAAAAAATCAGCTTATATTCTGAATGTTACATGACAATTACTAAAAACTTTTAACTTATTGCGTGAAAAGTTTTAGTGTGAAATGCAACAATAAAACAAAATAACATACATTAAAATTATATAACCGTTATTTAAAACAATTTAATACGTTATACATAATAATGATATCATCACGCGAAGCGGGTTTCAACTAGCTTGTATTCTATAAAATACTAAATTTTAAATTTATATTGCTTATTGTTGCGACAATTTTTTAAAAAACACTAAAAAACAAAACTGATTTTTGATAAAATTGATTGCTAAAATAATGGATAATAATAATGCTGCTGATGATGAAGTTATGGCAGATTTATCTGCGCAAAGCGAATCTCGAGAAACACATGACAAGCAACAGAATGAAAAAACGGATGATCAACTACCGTATAATGTTAATGGGAAACGGAAACCACCAAAATCTGGTTGTGTTGAATTAAGTGAAAACGATATCAAAAAGATGCTAAATAAAGGCCTAAAAGGTAAAGAAGAAAGAGTGATCAGCGAAATCAATTATTTGCTGAAATACAGGGAAATAATGGCCGAAGAGAACCCCAAGTTTCCGAACGAATTGGTAAGGGAGTTAAACAGAGATGAAATGCGTTTACTTTTCGAGCGATTCTCGTTTCGTGGACAGATATTTCTGTCGCTGGTATGCGGGCAATGGAAAGCGCAATTGGATTCGATGTTCGCTAAACAACCGTATCTATGGTTTAGTTACGAGAATAGCGACGAACCGCCCAAAAGTTTCTATCCGATAGAGGACTGCTGCGAACACTGTCACCACACCACTGACGAAGAACCGTGCATCAAATTACCAGAGAATGACGTGATGGCAGTGGTTAAGGATGTTTTGCTGTATACGCCGAATTTAAAGTGTGTTCGGTTATACCGGTTTACGATAAGTGATCCTTTAGTTTTCGATTATCTATCGAAGATTTGCCCGAAAATAATACATCTTGACTTAACTGAATGCAACGGAATTACCGATAGTGTAGCGCAACAATTGGGCAAAAGTTATCCTAAAATGAAACACCTAATTCTGGCGTCCACTAAGATTACCGAACAACAAATGAATCTGATTTTAGAGTGTATGGAAGAGCTGGTGACACTTGTGGCCAATCGAACGCTCATTGATGGCCGTTGCCTTCGTTTGCTTCCTCGAAGTGTCGAACGGCTAGATATTAGGTGTTGCGCAAAATTAAAATACAAATACATGACTGAATTTGCATCAACGTTTGATGAACTGTTCAACCTTAAACATCTTCGCATTGACTTTGGACTCCATTCTAAGTTCATCACTTTTATGGGAAACTATCTCAAAAATTTGGTTCTATTAGACTTGGATTACCAGTTGAATGTGCTTACAGTTGAGATCGAAAATATCGCGCTGTTATATGAGCTGAAAGTATTGAAAATCGGGTCAGGAATTGTGTTCGAAGCGTCAAACTTGATTAGACTAATGAAAAACTGCAAAGATATACGATTTTTTTCATTGACAGTGTCACCGCGATGGGATCAAATGAAAATTACTGACGACCATCTAAAGGATATGCACGCGCATTGGCCTCTATTGCAACGACTCGAGTTGATTTCCGTTCACTTTCCGATCAACCAAACGATTAAATCGTTGTCGCACTTTAAACATCTGTCTTTCGTTAATTTGACGGATTGCCAAAAAATATGCGAAAAATCGGTGAATAAAGTTATGCTGGAAATACCATCGCTCAGACACATGGTATTGGATCAGTGCAGTATACTATCGAAGGAAACTATTGTGGCAGCTATTCGTAAAGCGGAGAGTATGGATGTGAGGGATGTGCTGTTTGTGTCGATGATTGGATGCAGTTTAAAAACGATGCCGTACTTGAAAGGAGTATCTTTCCCCAAAAATTTGGTGTTTAGCTTTTCGCATAGAACACACAAGAGATACTGTACATTCGATGGACATCGGTGTAAATATGGTAACTTACTCAATATCATACCGAGATAAATGAACAGTTATTGTAGAAGAACTAATTAGTAATAAAATATAATTATAACTGATACTAAATTAATTTGAAAATAAAATATTGTTTGAATAAAATCTCTTAATTATTTAAAAAATCTTTGCGATAAGAAACATAATATTTTATTGAACTTTAATTTATAATATTGTTTATTATCAAATTTCCGAGTTTTGATTATTTTAAATTTTATTTGGGGTTTTTAATGCGTGAATCTTTTAAATATCGGTCTTAGGCATCATAGGTTTGGCTTAAATGCTTCGCATTATTTAGTAAATAAGGTTAAAAAATCAAACCAGGTTTGGTCATTTAGGGGATTTTAGGACATTCGTTAGTTCAACAATCTTATTAAGTTTTACTTTCTTGAGCAAATAATAAATATAAATTTTAAATCAGTTGAAAGATAGTTTCAATTTATTATAATTGAAAATAATTGGTAATTTTATATTATAAAATAAATATTTACTATTTCTGAAATTCCATATTATAAACTTAATCCTAAATATTTAAATGCCACGATAAGCTGTACGTATATAAGTATAAATGATTGGATATAATTAATTTAATTATTGGATAAATTTTAATCATAATTGGATTAATTAGATATAAACTGTATGCTTTAAAGTTTTAAATAATTCAATCGTTCCTTTATTTTGTAAAAATAAAATTATAATACAAACAAAAATGAAATGAATTATTATATGACATATAGACATTAAAGAAATTCTTCGATTGCAAAACAAAAACCAAAATCAGCACAAATAAATATTCAACCACACAGTCATTAATGTTTAATTTGACACTTGAAAATAGCCTCTGGTTTTCGTTAAGCTGAGACATTTACCTCGGAATTTAAATTTCAAATATCGGAAAAAAATAAATTTACAGCTAATTGCTGCTAAATAAGTTGTTTTTTGTGTATTTTAAAAACAAAAAGTTAAACTTAATATGATGTAAAAACATATTTCTACTATGCGTTATAAAGCAGTTTCAGTTTTATTAAATTATTTTTTTACTAATAATTTCTCCATTTCACCACAGTGTGTGTGTGTTTGTAAACTCTAAGGTTATTTTATTTTTTTCGTTATTAGTAAATAAAACTAAAAACTGTTTGAAACTATGCCAAAATTGATTAATATTTAATTTTTATTTGTATTTAATTATATGATACACGCTTGATTTCGTTAATATCTCTAATGGGTTTGTTTCGCGAATATTAATATGCGAACTATTGATTAAAACTAATTTCGCGTAAATAAGGTCTTGCATGATATTTGACCAGTTATAGAGATATATGTGCTTAAAATTTTGTTTTTTAATTTATTCAATTAAAGGAAGTAAAGATGTCAGACGATTAATATTAATTTGCATCAAAAATTGAATTTTTAAGCGTACATAACTTATATTTTTTCGTTATAAAGTTATCTAATCTTTTGTTTTAATATAAAATAAAAAATTAAATAATTTAAATTATGTATTAACACTTATGTATTTAAATTTTATTAGAAAAAATATTCAAATTTGAAAAAACACACACAAAAGTTTTAATCCACAAAAATCCAATGAAAAACCCATGAATAATAACTTCTAATCTAATTTGCGATGCATGCTATTTTTCCACTAACACTTTCATACAAAAAACAATAAATTAAGTTCAAGATAAACTTCACAAACGAAAAAAAATCCCGATCCAAAAGTGACAAGAAAACATTAACAAAAAATGCTAAACTCAATCATGCAACTGTAATCAATACAGAGTTAATTTGGGCAAATTAATAATAACATTCAAGGTTCGCGCTATAACATACAGTAATAGATAGTATCTCATTGAAAACAACAAATTGTGATTCACGCCGTAAAATGTAACTTGATTTAGCAAAAAAAACTGAAAAAAATAAAATGCAAGTATAAATATTGTAATTGATCACACATTTATTAAATAAAAGGGTTGGGCGCTTTGGTTTTATCATAATTAAGGCAATTCCAAGGGCTGAGAAAAAACATTCACAAACACATCAGCAGCGAAATAACAAATACGGACTAAACAGCAAAAATAAATGCATTTTTTTATTGTTGCCTGGATTGGGGCGCCTATGATAGAACGCACGCACACATAGTGAGACACTCTGTTATCCTTAACCTTATATAATCGCAAGTAAAACTGTAACATACATTTTCCGTTGCATTTTCACTTCCCACTGCTAATTAAATAGCGCATAGATAGTGGTTGGTGTGTAACGCTAATCAAGCCTCTACTTTCATTTTGTTCGGATAAAATGTAGCATAGATTATCTATGGAGATAAAAGTTAAAAGGAAAAAACTTTCTGACAGCGTAATAGTTAAAAAATGGCATTAAAAAATTATTAATAGAATTACGCGGTAGCATTGAAAACTTTTTAAATGAAAAAAATCTATCGCCCACTTTAATGTATGCGTTGCTCAATAAATTTTACAGAAAAAGATTTATTTATTTATAAAAATAGTTCGAATTCGAATATATGCGAGACTGGAAAGTGAGAGACAGAGTGCGGTGTATGCGAGCCAACGAGAACTAATCGAGGGATTTTCCTTAATAAAGTATCAAATGAAACGTTAATTCACTTTTTAATGCTAAGACTGTCCGAGAGAGCGCTCAACTTTCCACTCTATATATAATAATCGCGTGATTGGTTTTATTGCATTTTAATTTTAATCGTTAGTTGTTGCTTCAATAATGGTAAGGATGTTAATTAAACGATACTTTTTTAGAATCTAATTCTTCTTTTATCGTGTTACTCTTTATTTATTTAATTAAAATTTTCAGGTTAAGGGCAATTAAATTAAACTAAATTAAATTCATAGTATCTACTATCTACAACTATTATTAGCAATATAATTGTTAAGAAAGTTTCAAAGTTTTTTTGTAAATTGTGTCAAAATTTTTTTCGTTTATATAGTTTTCATCAACACTTCTGTGTTTATTATTCTGCATATTAAATGTGCGATCGGAGCAGAATGTAGCCGCTCCGACAAATTTTAAAATACTAAGAGGCCAATTCGGATATACCGACTATCGCGGAATACAGAGACTCATCGAATACAGTTTGGGTCCGCAGGGGTATCAAGTGCTTAGCGATGTGCCCGTTCAAAGTACGCAATTGTTTGTTGCAAATTTTATTACAGTATTTTAAACTTTACTAGTTATTATAATTTTGCTAAAAAATTTTTTAATTTAATTTAAAAGAACTATTTTAAGTTTTTGCTTAATTTACTTTTTAAATATGATAGATTATTATAACTATTTATATATAGGTTCACCTGATGCAGTGGCCAACGTGATCGAAAATGCTCCAATTGCCGCAAAAGCACTGTCAAAGGTAGGGGTACCCCAACTGCCAGTCCAAGTAAACCCTATCGTTCAAGAACCCATTGTTCAAGAGCCGATTGTTCAAACAGCATACAATGAACCACCAATTGTCCAGCAATCAATAGCTGCTGAACCACCGGTGGTGCAACAACATCTCGCTCAAGAACCAATTGTTCAGCAACCAATTATAGAGCCACCGTTAGTGCAGCACGGAATTGATGACAGGCGTAGACGTGTTACGCTTAAATCTATTTTAATACGTGAGCCGAACCCAATAAGTCAATTACCTATTTACGAAACACCGATTGTGCAGCAGGCTATCGCTCAAAGACCAACTCCTATTGTTTTGCAATCGAATCTGCAACATAAACAATTACCCATATATAGCCCACCGATAGCGCAGCAGCCAATTGTTGAGCCGCCAGTAGTGCAGCAGCATATTGTTGACCAGCCGGTAGTGCAGCAGCATATTGTTGAGCCACCGGTAGTGCAGCAGCATATTGTTGAGCCACCGGTAGTGCAGCAGCATATTGCTGAAGAACCTATTGTCCAACAGCCAATTAATGAGCAACAAATAGTGCAGCAGACAATTAGAGATCTGCCAAAATTTTTTTCAATTAACTCATTGCTACTGCGTGATGCGTTACCGTCGAAAACGAACGTCCATCGACCAATTATCGAGCCTCCAATTGTGCAAAAGCCAATTGTAGAGCAGCCGATAGTGCAACAGGCTTTGATTGAACCACAGGTATCGCGTTATAACTATTTCCAGCAACCATTTGTTCAAAATTCATTTTTTTCGCAGCCAAATATTCCACAGCAAATTGTTGAGCCGCCAGTAGTCCAGCAGCCTTTAATTGAACCACAGGTAGATCTACGTAATTTTTTCAGCCGCCCTCCATATTCTCAAAATCCATTTTTTTCGCAGCCGATAATTCAACAGCAAATTGTTGAGCCGCCAATAGTGCAGCAACACGTTGAACCAATTGCTGACGCGAAAACTATTGTGCCATTACGGCCTGCTGTGAAGCAACCTATAGTTCCTGGTGTACAATATGTATCCGAACCTGTAAGACCTGTTATATCACAGCCCATAGTCCAGGAGCCAATTATTGAGGCACCTATTGTGCAACAATATGTACCCGAACCCACAAAATCTATCGTTCAACAGCCAATTGTTGAGCAACCTATTGTCCAGGAGCCTATTGTGCAACAATATATATCCGAACCATTACCCACAAAATCTATCGTACAACAACCGATAGTCCAGGAGCCTATATCAGAACAGCAACTACTATCAAAATCCTTAGTTCAACAACCAATTAAAACACCACAATATGTTCAACAATATTTACCGGGAAGAGTATATAGCAATCAGCCAATAGTTCAAGAACCGATTGTACAACAACCTATCGTACAGGAACCTATCGTACAGGAACCTATCGTACAGGAACCCATCGTACAGGAACCTATCGTACAGGAACCTATTGTCGAGACCCCAGTTGTGCAACAATATGTACCCGAACCTTTTAGGCTGACATCCACAAAATCTATAGTTCAACAACCGATTGTTGAGCAACCAATAGTGCAACAAGTTCTTTCTGAACAACCAAACCCTATAGTCCAAGCGCCCATTGTTCAGGAGCCAATTGTTGAAACTCCTATTGTGCAACAATATACTCCTCCAGAATCATTGATAACGGGCGTGATCAAGCCTTTTGTTGACTCTCGCAAAACTCTAACTGTTGAACAATATATCGCTAAACTTCAAAGCCAATTACTATCAAAAACCCCATTTGCTGGACCCGCTATTGTGCAACAATATATACCTGAACCTCAAACACCAATCGTTCAACAGTCTATTGTTGAGCAGCCAACTGTTCAGCAACCAATAATATCCCCACCACCTGTTGCGCAACAATATATTGCCGAACCTCAAAGACAAATTCTTTCACAGCAACCCTTTGCTGAGTTTCCATTAGCCGACAAATTTATTGCGGAACAGCAAGTCCGTCAGTTGCCAACCATATCGGGACAAAGGTCTCAAAAACTAATACTTGAGCAGCAGTCAGTTCAACGGCCAGTTGCGATTCAATCCGCATCATTATTGGCGCCGGTATTTAAATTAATACTCACAATATTTAACTAATTCTAACACGCATTCCATATTTAATATTTTTAGCAACCGTTTTTCGCAAAATCCATATTAGATCAAGCGGTGGGTGAACAAGTGCTAAACTCTCAATTTCCAATTCCACACGTGGATATACCGGAACAAGCGGTCACCACCGAATCACCACTCGCCAGAAGCGGTTTTCTCGTTCAACCGTTGGTACCCGTGCAGAAACAAGTGCAGCCTCGACTCCTTCCCGTTCACCCTATACATTTGCAATCCGCTCCAGTGCCACACAACGTACCCACACTCTTTCAATCACCGCCAATCGCGAGACCGGCTCCACTATTAGCAGTTCCCAGACACATAAGTCCTGTGCTTAGACTAAGATCTGCTGGTCTCACGAGAAGAAGCGTTGAAACGGAAAGAGAGGGCGCAAGGTTTCCACGAAATGTATATAAGAAATAGAGGTTTTTTATTTAATTTTAAAAATCTTTGTTTGTTTTAGATGACAGAATTTTTGATATACTTATAAATTTTAAAATAGTTAACGATTATCTATTATTCTAAAAAACAACTTATCATTCATTGTAACATCATTGACACAATTCTAAATAGTTATATGTCTGTCTGTTAACACCAATTATTAATTATTGATTTAATTTAATTTTTCTTCTAATTTCTCTCAATGCACACTTTCTTAGAATATGAGATAACCTCAATTCCGCCAAAAGGTTATGTGCACTGCTTTTAGAAGTTATGCACACAAAAAGAATAATTTATAACTTTTTAACCGCAGCTCTCAAAATATTATCGGAATTATCGTAATAATATGTATTGAAAGTATTTAACTGTATTGAATGTATTTACTTACTATGTGATAAAACAAATACGCAATGGTTTCTGTTTTTTAAACGTTTGGAAAAAATCCGCAAAAAATAAAATAATTATTAACTGTGTGTATCGGTAGACAAATAAAATAATAATAAAACGGTACAGTATTGTTTATTTAGTAAACCCGTTAAGGAGTTCTTTGGAATCATAATTCATTTTTGGGATGAATTATTACTGCATTATTAAGTATGTTTTCGTTTAACTTTACTAAAAAAAGTAATTTTGTTGGTGAAATCCGCCTTTTATTTATTGAGAGAGCGCTTACCACACAATATTTTTTTCATTAAATTGATTTAAAAACAACTAAAAAACTGTGCATAAACTAGGTTAATGAGATGATAAGTAATTTTCTATAAGTTTTGCCCTTTACTAAATTAAAATAAAAATAATAAACCACTGATAAATTGTTTGTTAAGGAAACTTTAAAAGTCTATCGTCGTGTAAAGATAATGTAAGTATTATTTATCGAAAAAAGTAAAAAAAAAACAAAATTATAATCTTTACTTTCGTTTTTCAATTACAAATATAACTCATATTATAGTTATGCTAATAAACGTCTAAGGAATAAATATGTTATGATTTTAATGAATTTTTTTTAGTTTTCATTAAAATTATTTTCAAAATTGCGCAAATTAGGCGTGAAAACATTTGTGAGAAGAGTATTGGGAAATACAGAGTATTGTCAAATGACTCAATGTAAACTGAGATCATTAAATACTTAGAATATATTGTTTCGAAGAAAAGAATACTGCATAAGATAGCGTAGTTTAATAATACGGGAATGTTTACATAATAGTTTGCGCTAACAAAATATAAAAGTTTGCGAAATCTATTTACTGTATATCTACCGTATCTCATAAATTTATACTTATTGTATATTTTTAGATTGTGGTAATACAAATGTTTGCAATAAAAAGTTTCGTAAAATGTGGTAAATAGTTATTAAAACTATGATAGATAGACTAAGCATTCATTAATAATAAAATGTAAAAGTGTTTCTTAATAAAAATGGGTCATTTTTTAATTAGACTCAATAGCGATTTAACTTTATGTTAACTTTAGCTTCCGATTAAAATACACACGATATTAATGAGACAAATATTACATTTATTTAAATTGTCAGAGATTATTAACCAAAATAAAATCTATAAAACTTTTTTAATAGAAACAAAAAGGTATGATTTCAATTTAAAATTCCAAACTCGAAAATATTTTAATACATTTAAAATGTATAAAATTTTACGATTTCGGATTAAGGTCTACAAAAATTTTCATTAATCGTGCGTCTAATTATGAATTAATAATTTAAAATTAATAAAATATTTTATTATCATTTAATTAAAATTTAAATCAACTTTATTTTATCTCATTAATTTTGCTTATATCGTAACTTAACGAAAATGTTACCAATAATACAGCTAAATAATAAACATAGATAAAGTAAACCATATTCTGCAAAATATTTTATTATTTTCTACACATTCTAATAATCTGTTTCAGAGATAATTAGTTCAGACAAAATTTATTAAAAAATCAAAATATAACATGAAACTTATATCATTTTTCATGACAAAATTTAGTCTACTTCCGCATGTATGCAAAAATTCATTGAAGTAATAGAGATTATTGCTACATATCGAACTTTCTAAAAAGTTTACCAGTAATACAAATGTCCGGGTCGTAAAAAATGAGATGAGACAAAGGTCTTAAAAAAATGTCGACTATATTTTATAACCTTTTATTAATCATTTCCTTACAGAGTAATATGCGCTCAATGTTAGTATTAAAATGATTATAATTTTGATTTTATGATCATGCCTGCCCACAATTAAAAAATTATAGAATAATTCATTTTTATTGCTATTAAAAACCAATATAGTTTGATAATTAAAAACACCTACATTATGTCAAAAAAATTCAATAATTAATTTATAAAAATGAAAGAAATAAAAAACGAATAGACGGATCCTCGTAAATATTTACTCCTCTTCAACGCTTATATTTAAATTATACTTTAGTTCTCAAAAATTTGAAACTTCATAAAAGTTGAAATACATTCATATTCATTGGAATACATTATAATACAGAGTTATTTAAGCAACAATAATGCTAAAATTTGGTTCAACTACCGTTTATTGCTGATGAAACATTTCTGTTTTATAATTTTTAATTTATTTTACTTGAAAAGTTTATTATCTTACTTTGCCAATAAATTAATTTTGGAATTTAGGATCTGTAATACAGTGGTGAAATTTATTTTTGCCTAGTATTTTTAGTTTACCAATACAGTAAAACTATAGTGAACAACTCATTATAGTGAACATGTTTACGGTTCCCAGTTATGAATTTAATTTATAAATTTACTTCAGTATTGTGAAAGAAATTATTCTCCCCGTGAGGGTTCCTTCACTATATCGAAGTTTTACTGTAATAGGTCAATTTTTAAAATTAAACCTCTGATAAATATTTCAAAAATATTTAAATATTGATTAGATTAAAACAGGGTCACCTTTTTTATAACTTGAAATATTTGAATATATGTAATCATAGAATTTTTTATACTAAAAGCCACTAAACAATAAATAATACATTTTATGCAGAAGAGCTCGTATAAAATTGATTTAGTATAGAATTAATATCTTTTGGGCATTTCAACAACACTGTATTATATATTTTTTATTCTAACATTGTATTAGCCGTAACCTATAGAATTTAAACTGTTTAGCTTATGTTTAATGAAATCAATAATAGTAATTCTTTGACACAGTATGTATCCGATGAAAATCAGTATTAAAAATTGTGTAAATATGTCACGCTAAATAGTTATCGCTCGAATATTTTATTGTTTATTTTTTTGATTTGATAAAATTAAGAAACCTGAACCACGGCAGAAATAGTTTCAATAACAAAAATTTAATTTAATGATTATAGTTTAATAAAATTTAATCTTTTACTAATAGGGATTACTCTCTAATGGGATTCAGTCATTGGTTATCTTAAAACTCATTAATACCTAAATCTTAAACCACATAAATATTTTTTATCCTTTATATTTTTAGTTTTTCATATTTTTAATTGAGACGATTAAAAATCAGTAGTGTTCAAATAACCAAACGCTAAATTTAATATTTTTGAATATTTTTTGATAAAAGGACGTTGATATAGAATATAATGTTGCATAGCTTGTGTTTTTCCTTATTTTAAAGTTTAACTAATAAAAAATAGACATTTCAGAGTATGAAATTGTGAAAAATTCAAGGACCAAGCCCGATCCAAGCCCCGACAGCCTTAATCCGAGCCCGGTCCAAGACCGACAGACTTTAGCTCGAGCCCGACAAAAGCCAGACTAATTTTATTTATTCAAAGCCCGACCCTACCCGATTTTACTAAAAAAATTTTTTCACAAAGTCATAATCTGACTTCAATTTTTACGGCATATTGAAAATTGACATTATATGATTGATATGTCCGTGTGTGTGTCTGTCCCCTATCCTTTTTAATAATAAAAACTTTATTGAAGGTTCAAACTGTTAACAAAACTTACAGAACAATTTGCCATCTTATGTGTTCCACTCTTGTTACATAACTATCTTGGTTTTAATTATATTTAATTTATGCTTATTTGTAAATAATGATTAGTTTTAATAATATTCTATTATTTTTTAAATAATGTTTACTTTAATATTTTTACCAAAATTAAATTTTTAGGCTTTTTATTTATTGGTACAAAAGCCCGGTCCGATACAGTTTTTTAACTTGTGGCCTGACCACGACAAAGCCCCACAGTAAACGTCGGGACCCGAAAAATTGGTTTTATAGTCTAATAACTTCTAATAATTAATTCCATGCATTGAACTTTGCAAATTTTAATCATAGAGTGCTATTTTATTGTCTATATATTGTCTAACAAAATCTATTGGTTATTTCAAAATCAATATTCTCTTAGGAAATATTAAAATAAAGTAAAAAAATTATCTTATTTTACGCTATTTACCGGTACATCTTATTTGTGTTTTCTATTTTTGTGGGTAAAATTTTGTAAAGGTATAACTAAACTGTTTACTGTAATTAAGAATCATGGTAGTAATTTATTTAATCAATATACTATATACTGTATAGTTGTTTTCACGTTTGTTACCACGTAATGATTTCTATTAACATAAGAATTTTTTCCTTTTGCATCAACTATATTGTATGCATGCCATTATTTTATATGGTTGGTATTTATAAAATAAATTTATTAAGTAAAACTAAGATGAATAATTAGAAATATAAATCTTTTAAACTTAAGTATGTTTAATAATAAATGCCTATTACCAACTAATGGATTTAGTAATCAAAGCGGAACAATTTTAAGAGTGACAATGCTTGAACCATGCATACCTTGGAACTATTTAAATGATATAACTCGCAGAATTCGTTCGCTACTAAATTGTTCGCTAATTGTTACCTTAACTACTAAAAGAGGCGAACCAAAAAATAAAACTAGTATGACTGATTGGAGTGGCGCTATCGGCCAATTAGAAAGAAATGAAACTGATCTTATCATATATCCAGTAACTGGAACTTATCATCGATTTCAAGTTACACGTTTCTCATCGCCAATAGGTTTTAATTATCCGATCGCTTTTGTTGGCGGAACAATACAACAGAAACCCAATACATTCTCATTTATGAAGGCATTTAGTGGTAATTTATGGATCACTATAATTCTTATTCTTCTACTTTTAGTAGCATTACAAGTGATTCTTTTTATTATTAAACATAGGCTTAAACGCCTATTAAACAGACCAAGATTTATTGCAAGCCAATATTCCTATTCCGTTTTACACTACATTTTTGCAATTCTACATTTAAAACTTGAAATACGAAAATTTTTATTAATGCAAAAATGGTATTCTAAACGCAAAATTCAATGCACAAACTTAGCGTATTACAAACAAAAACTGATTTACTATGGACTTACCAATAGGTTTTTGTTTGGATCTCATTTATTACAATCGACGCTTTTGCTGGCAATTTTCAGTACACTATTCTATTCGCATATCATATATCGGCCATCCATTACTATTGATTCTTTAGAAGACATTCTGGCGTCGATTAAATCTAGGAATATAAAAGTTTATACGCACGAAATGGATGTAATGGTAGCTCTTATATTTAATACCACCGAAGATGAAACAATGGTCGCTATAAATAAAAGAATAATTGAATCCAAACCAAAAAGTTTGTTTCAACAAAAGCCGACTTCGATTAATGATTCGATATATGATTCGAGTGACGAAGAAATAAGAAAAGGTGACGCAATTTACGTGGGGTTAAGCTCATCACTTGCCATGAAATACTCTCCGCGTTATGGCTATCATATCGGCCAAAACAAATATCACGGAACTGCAGAGGTTTTTATGTACTCAAAATATTTAGCCCAAATTAACCGGCAAAATATCGATCTGTCCGTATTAGATCTGTTTGAATCCGGAATCAAGAATAAAGACTACGAAGATTTTGTACGGATGATCTATTTGCACTTTAATCGCATAATACCGCCAAATATGACTGAATCCATAGATCATAGTGAAGATTTTCGGCTCCGAATATCCAGTTTTTATGGTATTAGCGTTTTATTTGTTCATAACGTTAGTTTTGGAATTTTCGTGCTTATACTCGAAATTACTGGAAGCGCACGAAAAAAGTTGTACAGACGTTTAACGAACAAACTCACAAATATCAAGTCAAATATTGCAATATATTTGAGGAATCGTATTATTAAAGTTTAGTTGAATTTTATGATTAATTTTAAAATTCAATTATGAATAGCCTAATGCTAAAAAGTACAAATTAATTCAAATATTGTGAACAGATTACAACTATCTGATAGCGAGTTTTTTCATGTAAAAGATTATATAAGAATAAATAGCGTATTTTAATGTAATTTTACAAAAAAATGAGTATGAAAATATTCTTTTGGATACTTCTTAATAAAAAAATATTGAAGGCATATTTTGTATTTGTGAAAATTTATGTACGATTATAAATATTTATGATTGTAAAAAATGACTAAATTTGACTTAAAAATAAAAGATTGTAAAAAATTATTTGAACAATTTTTGAGAATAAATGCTTTTTATAAAATTTTTAAATAAAAATCGGGTCTTTAGTAATAACAAGTCACTTATTCTTGAACTTAAATTCTCAATATTTTTGCTTATTCAAGTTTGTATCGTCAAAAACCTATGAAAGAGCACTTATTAATGACCCAAATGACCTAAAATTTTAACTATGAATACACCTTTACTACCCAAGCTAGGTATTAAATTCCTATCCATTAATTATTTCGAATGCATTTATTCTTTATTAATCCTAATTACTTATAATCATGACACTAATTTTTCAACGAATTGCTTTTCTATTTCCCAATACTACCCTAGTTTATAAATCATTGGTTAAACGTAAAGCAATTTAAATTTAGAAATTGTTATTAAGATAAATAATTGAATCACTTTACAAATTCCATATACCTGTACTTCATATTTTATTGCATGCTTTGAAGCATCACGAGGTTTAAATATTTTATTATTGCTGGCAGTGTGCTTCTGATTTAATTCACATTTTTCTTCATAAGAGCAAATTTAAAAAAATTTTAAGAATTTAATGTTAAATAATTAGTGTCACAATTCCTCAACAATTATCTTAATTTAATGTAAATTTAAAACTTAGCACCTGATGCACACCATAATTAAGAAAAATAAATTAATACTATAATACAAATTTTATTTGACTTTAAGCAAATTTTAAGAATTTAAGAAAACCAAACAAATTATCGATTTTAAACTAATGTAACATCAAAACAAAGTAAAAGAGAAATTGGGTTTAATGGTTTAGCAACAAATCTATTATAAAAGTGAGGTTAATTTGAAGTTTTAATTTTCTTATTTAAGTGATCTAAACAATAAAATAGAAAAACACATGATTTTTACGTTACAAACTATTATTGTCTCAAAGTGAGTTTTAGTGTTGCGTTGTTGAATCATAATGTACTTATTTTCAAGATTAAGTAATGCTGTCCTGAATTCTAACACTTTCACTGATTCTCTCTCTCTCTCTCTCTCTCTCTCTCACTCACTCTCACTCACTCTCACTTGCATACCCAAAAGCCGATCAGCAACTCTTCAAAGACGAAAGTGATTAATAACCCACAAGCTCTTGACACAATTAACAAAAAATTATAATGATCAGTAAAATAAAATTGTGCGTGTATTGTAGACTTCGAAATATGTCAAAATCATTAGATCTTTGCGTATTTTTACTATTTTATTTTACTTTAGAAAAAAACCAGTTTTTCTTCGCAGTTTCTACAATATATCGAAAATTCTCTTTTTGCCCCCAAAAATAATAAATATTTTTTCTGTCTCTAAAGTTCAAAACTTTTCCCTATTAATTAATTCGCGTATAGTCTGCGTACGTTAGTCTCAAAAAATGAATACATTAAAAATAATTATTAATAAGTTTTCTTATCCTCGCGAATACAGTATTTCGATCGCACATATCAGCAAATAAGTACGAAAATAATGTGACACGAATCGAGCTTAACTATTTGTAAAGAAAAAAACTATCTAGATTAAAACTGTTGCGTAATTAATGCCCTGCTGGTGCGTATGCTAAATGAGACTTGTTATGCAAAAAAAATGTTTTGGTGCGTTTGTAAATGATACTTATTAAACAATTTCGATATATGTAAATATTTATTTTTTTCATGTATGAGAATCAGTAGTGAACGCGTTTATTAGTTTCACGACTAGTAATAATGAAGTTTGAAGGCCTAGCAATGGGCAATGAATTTGTCAATGAATTATTGCGTCTGCAATATAATGATTATTATAATAAAGTTGAACAGTGTTTAGTAATATGTGATCATAAAATTTATCAATTTATTATTCTACTATTATTATTCCGCTTTCGCTAAAATTAATTGATTTATTAAAATTTATTTGCGAACTTATATAAGCAGATATTTATTTATTAAATTCTTTTCATTAAAAATATTTTTTTTAAAAAAGCACTCAGGTGTTGCAATCTTAAAACGAGACCAAAAGTAATTTTTTTAAAACTATTTAGTTTTTCGTATTGCCTTTTTTCAAAGATTTTTTTTGAAGCACTGGATTTATTCTGTGTTTAATTCATACTGAATAATGGATAGCAATGATTTAAAAAACGAGTCAAGAAAATCTTCGTGGTTCGTTTATTTAGCATCATTTTGCGCACAGTTGGGCGCCATATGCGGCGGATCTGCTATGGGATGGACAGCGCCGGCATTTCCAGATATGGATCGAGACAATAGTGAACCAAGACTTACAAATAGCGATGAGGATAGAGATATTAAGTCATGGATTGCTAGTAGTTTAACGTTGGGTGCATTATCTGGAGGACTTATTTGTGGTACACTATTCTATAAATTGTGAAAAATAGAATTAACATTCAATTTAAAAAAGGATTACTGCTGAACGTATTTGGTCGAAAAAAGTCGTTAATCATAACAGGTGTGATGTTCACCATCGGCTGGGGTTTCATCTTTTTTGCCAAAACAGTGGCGATGATCATTGCTGGACGATTTGTGACCGGTATTTGCTGCGGACTTATGGGTCCATTAATACCCACATACACGAATGAAATATCGACGCCCGATAACAGAGGATTACTCGGCTCTGGTTTTAACGTAACGTAAATTTTATTAAACAATAAACAAATAGAAAGTCGAAGTTTAATAATTAAATTTTAATTCCTATTTTTAAAATTTTAATCAGTTATTTATAACAATTGGCATACTATTGATGTCCACTTCCGGATTATTTGTGTCGTGGACGTACTTAGCGTTGTTCGCCGCAATTCCCGGCGCTTTAATGAGTGTGCTAATGATACTAATGCCAGAATCCCCGGTTTGGCTTATACTTAAATACGACAACTGTGACAGAGTAGAGAGTGTGATGAAAAAGTTGCGCCATTCGACAAGTAATATCGATGAAGAGATTAAAGAGTTGGAAGACATCGCTAAGCGAGCGAAAGACAAGTCAAGTGATAAGCTATCAATAAGTCAAGTGAAAAGAGAAGATGTTTATAAACCACTGTTGATATCAGTTTGTTTAATATTTTTTCTCCAATTCTCTGGCATAAATCCTGTGTTGTTTTACGCCACCGACATATTCCGTGACTCGGGTTCGGCACTGCCTTCTAATATTTCTGTGATTATTATTAACCTAACAATGGTTTTGGCAACAATACCAGTCAGTTTACTGATTGACCGATTGGGCAGAAAAATACTACTAATCATATCTAGTTTGGGGCAAGCAATTAGTTTAGGCCTATTAGGAACATACTATTACTATTACGCTAAATCTTTACATATATTATCCCAAACAATTCCAACAACCGATGCACCATTAAACGCATCATTAATTTCAAATTTAATTGATAGCCAATCATCATTGGGTATTAGTAATGACAGTTTGCAAATGTGGAACTGGAGTCCAGTGGTATGTTTAGCTCTGTACGTGTTCTCGTTCACTATAGGCTACGGTACCATACCATGGATCGTTATTTCAGAAATATCTCCAAGTTTTGCTATAGGCTTTATCACTTCAGTGGCCACTGTTATGAATGGATTGTTAGCTTTCTATATCACAAACCAGTTTAAAACTATGAACGAGTTCGCCACAAAACATGGCACTTTCTGGTTTTTAGCAGCTGTTAATGTGATGAGTGTGGGCTTCAATGCAGTATATTTGCCCGAAACTAAGGGAAAGTCGCTTCAACAGATGCAGAAATATTTTGATCGAAATTATAGCGTAAAGCAGCGAAAAATGATGAATGAATCAGTGATTACTCAGGATTACAAACAGCAGCAATGCTATGATAATAATGCGTTTACGAGATTGTAATTATTGACTTTTATAAAAATTATTATTTTTCCAAGTAGTGTGATATACAAGAATAAAATTGAATTTCTATTTAGAAATTTCTATAATCTATTTTTTTGTAAATTATAGTCCATAATAATAAAGTTCAGAATTGAGGAAAACAGATAAAGGAAAAAGTGAATGATATATATTTATGTCAAATATAAAATTCGGGTATCAAAATATTTCTTTTTTGTTTGCAATAATTTATTTGTTTTTATTGCTCGTAAAATGTGATTTTGAATAACTTTACCAAAACTTGTGCAATTATTTACATAATAAAAAATCAAAATATTATTCTAATAATTTTTGTAAATTTGATGAAATATAAATAAAATATTTGTTTTATCACAAATTAATTTAAATAATTACATATGAGAAATAAAAGCATAGATATTTTATTTGACTGTTGAGTTTACTATTTTTAAAACTATTAAAAAAGCAGAATTAGAAAAGTTGGTGTTCATTTAACTCGCGTTTATCTAAATTAGTAAACTGAAAGGTAGCATTAAAACCTAATATATCACGTTCACTATTTCAGTGAAAATATAAATACTAATTATGAAACTAAGTTTAACTAAAATAAAATTAGTAAAAGTAAACTATAAAAATTGAATCATAGCAATCTGTTTACTATTTTTGTAAATGTAAATATTTCGCACACAAAATAAATAAAATAAAATATTCTAGCCATTTTCCAGCTATAAACTATAACTGGAGAGGAGAGGAGAGGAGAGAGAGAGAGAGAGAGAGAGAGAGAGAGAGAGAGAGAGAGAGAGAGAGAG
>JAQIXJ010001673.1:0-19347 GCA_034700185.1 Phthiracarus laevigatus | reverse complement strand
TTAAAATATTGAGTTAACTCGAGTTAAATTCTTCTTAACCGGTTAAAGTTAAAGTTAAGAAAGTTTTTAGCAGGTCATAGTTAAAGTTACAAATTTTTTAGGGGTTAAGAGTTAAGAGTTAAGCAAAATTCTTAACTTTTGACTTTTGTGCATCACTAATATACACTAATTATATTAGACGTATTTACATATGCAATGTGTATATTGTGTTCAAAGCGATTTTAATGATTAGACTTGTATAAAAATTTAAGATTATTTTAGCTAATCTACTTAAAACTAGTGTTGTTTAACTTATCAATAAGCAAAATTTAAATTTAGGAAAAGCAAAATCAAAATTGATTTAGAAAAATTGAATTATAATTTATGGTATAACTCAATGGGAAGCAAAAGTAAGCATAAATCATTATACAATATTTTTCATAAGCAAAAGCAAAATAGGTTTAAATACACATATAATTTATATTAACAAGTTAAACGACACTAAAAACCTTTTAGTTCACCGGTCACTTTTTAAAAAAGGCAAGCTTTTTATTAAACTCATTTTTGTTTTGTTAACCATATTCTGTCATTTTTCTTTATGAATTTGTAGAAAATTTAAAATTTGAAAATGTTTATTAAGAAATGTTGAGGTCGATTCTCTATCGTTTTCATTAGGATAACATAATATTTATTTTTCATTTAAAAACATTGCGTTCCGCTAAAATAAGTATTCCGAAGCTTTGTAATCATGGCATTTGCTCAAAAGTGCAAGAATGCTTCTGATTTTTAACGACTAAGAACTTGAGCTAACTAAAAGTATAGTTGAGCTGGGGCTTAGGCCTAAAGACTTAATACTGTATTTATTTTTTGAGTTGCATTTTTATGTTTTTATAAAAAATTAATTGTGAAAAACTTTGTTAAATTAGATATGTAAGATTGAGAAATTTTATTAAAATGTAGTATTTATTCAAATTTAAATATTCGAATTTTTGCACAAATAAAATGTTGATGCTCTAGAATAAGTATATTTAAGTTCAGTAAATAAGACTTGTTTTTTAAAAACTATATTTTAGTATGAATTGCGAGTTTATTGACCTGTTTTACCCATGATTTTTTGTTATTTAATTTTACGCCACAAAAAATATTCTAATTTTAAATGAAATTGATTCCAGGGAAGGATGGGATTAATGAAATTATTGTTATCTTGTAATATGATTTAATTTTTTTGATGAATGTTAAAAATACATCCGCATCCAGCAAAACAAAAATTATTTGATTGATAGCCATTTAAAACTAATTGCATAGTGAGATATACTTTATGATTAAATTTTATATCCTTGAAGTGCCGTAACATTATTTTTTTAAACATGTCATACTAGTATTGAAAAAGATTGCGGCATTTGAAGCTTCTGTTTATTTTTAAATGCTGAACAGGAATCTAGTTTTTATTGATATTTCTTAATTTGCTCTCATTGACCGAACACAAAAAGCACTGTTTTACTCTAACCTAAACCGGTTACTAACATTTTAACTTAAACTTTGACCTGTTAGAGAAATTATAATTTTAGTTTACTTCTTTTTTCCGCCAACTATTAAAAATTCAAACGTCGTTAAAAATTATATGCTATTAAAATTTACAGAATCGAAAGTAATATTATAAACAAGATCGACACATTCATAGAGTGCTCACTTTTCTTAGGCTAATGCATAGTTATGCCACGAATATAAAGTTTTAAGTCAATACGGCAAATCCCTTTATAAATAAAAGAAATCTTAAAAATTTATTTATTAAATGAATGCTAACAGACGGACTGTGTCAAATCCATAAGTTTGACTTCTCTCAGAGAAAGTGAGCTGAAAATAGTTTAAAATTATTCTCTCTGGGTTTTGTGATT
Source organism: Phthiracarus laevigatus (assembly GCA_034700185.1). Lineage (NCBI taxonomy): Eukaryota > Metazoa > Arthropoda > Arachnida > Sarcoptiformes > Phthiracaridae > Phthiracarus > Phthiracarus laevigatus. Next base: position 17,473 of record JAQIXJ010001673.1, on the reverse strand, counting down.
TTTCTTTCTACGTAATAGTGAAGCAAACCAAAACCAAACAAATATCACATTTAACTTTTACGATAAAAATCAATATTTTATATAAATTAAGCTAATAAAATATTTAACAGTACAGTGGTTTTCAAACTTTTTCTTTACGCGACCCAAAATTTTCGAAAAAAATTTTTTCTGCGACCCATAATTCCAAATTTTTATTAGCTTGCATTTTAGAAGAGACTTGCATATGCTTGCATTTTAGAATATAATTTATATTTTGAAAAATATTCATCAGCGCTAATATCAAAACGTTTTCAACATTTAATTTAATTTTGGTATATGCTTCTATTATAAATAAGTAAGAGTAGATGGAATGTCATAATCGGTTTTTTGATTGTCAACTTTAAGTTGCGACCCATTACTAATGCTTATTTCAAAAAAGCTATGACCTAAATTTTGAATTCTACGGCCCTGTTTTGGGTCGCGACCCATAGTTTGGGAACCTCTGTAACAGTACACTTCAAATGAAAGTGATTATAATCTATTCTTTTTACGTATTATAGGTTACAGAGTTAGCTGGGTATACAGGAAGAGTTTCGAAAATGTTTACTGTATTTGAAGAAGTGAGTAACGGAAAGTTTAAACGAACAATCGCTAAGTCAACAAACAAAGTTAAGAAATCTAATCAAGCTTTGATATCGTTTAGAGATGGAATGCCTGAAATCAAAGGTATGTCTAACAATAACACTATTTAGCAAAGATTTTTATAAAGTTGTTTATTTTTTATTTTAAAGGAAACATAATTGAAGTGAAAGATTACATTCGTTTGGAAGATGTGCCTATAATTACTCCAAATTGTGATGTTGTAGCCCCTAGTCTAACATTTACTGTATGATCTAACGTTAATCATTATTAAGCAAAATTATGTTAAAGTTAATCTTATTAATTATAATAATAGATGACGAAAGATATGCATTTATTAATAACTGGTCCAAACGGTTGCGGCAAAAGTTCACTTTTTCGCATATTAGCGGGGCTTTGGCCCACATTTGGTGGAAAGGTAGAAAGACCACCATCTAATCAAATGTTTTATATTCCTCAACGGCCTTATATGTCACTCGGAACTCTTAGAGATCAGGTTACCTATCCTGATAGCTTCGAAGTGATGATTAGAAAGGGTTATACTGATGATGATATAATGGAAATATTTAAACGCGTTCACTTGACTCATATTGTGATACGTGAAGGTGGTTGGAATGCTCAGGGAGACTGGAAGGATATTCTTAGCGGTGGAGAGAAGCAACGAATGGGAATGGCTAGACTTTTCTATCACCGGTTAGTAATTGTGGTCCAAATATTTTCAGTTTTTTCCAATATGTTAAACTCATGAGAATAATGTATTTCAGGCCACAATTTGCGTTACTGGATGAATGCACGAGCGCTGTGTCGATAGATGTTGAAAGTGAAATCTATGAAACAGCCAAATCGATGGGCATTTCGTTGATTACGATAACGCATAGACCATCGCTGTGGAAGTTTCACACTCATTTATTACAGTTTGATGGCGAAGGCGGATGGCGTTTGGAACCACTGGACACATCAACCAGACTCACGCTCAGAGAAGAGAAGGAAAAGCTGGAGTCATCGCTGGCAGGCGTTCCTAAAATGCAAAATCGTTTACAAGAATTGTGCTCAATATTAGGTGAAGACAGTGTTCTACTTATTCGTAAAGATGATGATTGTCATAGTGTTAACTCTAGTTTACCCAAATCTGAAGATATGGCTGACATATCCGATGATCATGCAAGCAATCTTTCAGATTAATATTCATTTTTTAGATTTATTTTATTATAACAACAATTATATAAACGAAGTAAATTAAGTTATAGTGTTTTAAATGAATTTTAAAGTTTTTAAACTGTGATAAATTATAAAGTTTATGAAAATTTAACATTAGTTGTAACTTATATATTATTTTAGAGAATTTATAATTTCTCCAAGATTTTGACCAAAAAACAAACACTTTTTAATCGATTATCATTTTTAAATTATAGATAATACTGTATATACTGTTCATTTAAATTTATGCGTTTTTTTAATTGGTTAGAGTTACCTCTTTTAACTTAAAACCAGTATTTTCAATCAACGGGTTTACTATTTACTATATACTATACCGATGCCGAAAAATAAAATCATGTTAACAACAATTATTTCTTAGAAATTTTAGGGTTTATTACTTATGAGTGAATGCAATCAAATACTGTTAACCATAATCACATGTTTATTGTGCGCAAACCAATAATAAAATAATGGCATTTTAAAATCACATTTATGCCATTAAGTATAATTATTTTTTTTAAATTAAATAAAATTAAAATACTGTTGGTGTCAATAATTCAATATAACCACACATCAGATTTGGCAATAAAAAATCAACAAATTTTGTTTATACCGTATTTTGGGAATAAAAATTTCTATAATTGGTTGTTACAAAAATCTTAGTTTTTTCTCACGAAATATTAATTTTAGCATAGATTAGAAATTTTAAATATGGGTCGCATATAGAAATTTCAAAACTTCATTTTTAACTTAAAAGTAAATTATTTAAATGAGCCAAAATAAAATTTCATTTTCTATTTAAAATTACAGTATTTGCTATTTGCTGCGTACGTAATAAATTTATATTTTATTTGCATATTTGTAATTAAAAATTTAATCACAATTAACGTAAAATAATATAAAACTATACATTTGTACTAAAAAATGTGTATTATTTATATATTTTATTTGCTTAAACGGAGACAAATTCAATGTAATTTTATAATTTAGTGGTTGTTTTTGGATTGAAATGCGGGCAAATCCCAAATATCCAATGACTAATAATTAATAGTGCAATACATGTTAAATTGCCGCTAACGTAAAGCAATGCCCATATACTGGATATGCATCCAATCAGAAACTCGTTTTGTTGCTAATGCTGTTTGCGCCAAACTAATATTCATACTTTCAATAAATTACGTTTCAATTATTAAAATAATGATTTAATTAAATAATTAATTAGATATTATTTTTAAAGATAGTTTTTAATATATTGTACACATTTTTAGTTAAAATCACTAAATTACCGCTTACTTTGCACGTATTGAAATTTTAACGCTTAATTTATTGATAATTTTGATGATAAGATTAATTAATTTGTATTTAGCGATAATACGTAATTGATGTAATGATAGCATATGATAACAAATACACATATGTAATATAACACACGTGTAAAGCCAGTAAGCGCTCAAAAACCATTCAAACGTCAATCAATACGTTTAACTCTTTAATCAACTGTACCTTTCATTTTGTCGATAATAAAATCAATAATTTTTAAGTTTGAATATTTATCTGTGATAAACGATAAAGTCTAATCTAAATTGAGTTATGGCCAAAGAGTTCGTTACGGGTTGGAATCTATTGCATACATTAGGAGAAGGAGCGTATGGCGAGTATGTGTTGATTACACAATTGTTTAACCATTTTATCTAATCATTTTGGTATCGATTATTTATTTTAGAGTTAAATTATTAGAGAACGTTGAGACAAACGAATCGGTTGCCGCCAAAATGATTAATTTGGCTAAATATCCAAACGCCGAACGGAATGTGAAAATAGAGGTTTGTTTTTGATTGGAATCGTCGAAAACGTTATTTTATTGCAACTTTGTTTTAAAATTGAATTATAGATTGTATTGCACCGTATGTTAGCTCACGAGAACATAATCAAGTTTTACGGTCATCGGCGCGATAATGGCATTCAGTATATCTTCTTAGAGTACGCTAATGGCGGAGAACTGTACGATAAAATCGGTTTGTGTTGAACGCATTCAAACTATTAAATACTCGTCTATAATACTGTATTGATGTTTTAACAGAACCAGACATAGGCATACCTATGGCCGATGCTCACCGATACTTCAAACAAATAATATCTGGCGTCGTATATATTCATAGTAGAGGTGAGCCTCATTCATATACACTCGCGTTTAACATATCATACTTCTAAACAGTAGTTCATATTTCATTTATAAGTTATATACTTTATATCTCGGGTTTATGTTTAATAAATACTAGTGATTTCAGTTCGGTCGCATTTATAAGCATCTTGTCATTGTTTCCTTTATTTTAATTAAATAATTTATACCCATTATTTAGCTTCGTATAACCATAACCCGTTTAATTTCTTTATAATTTTTTATATGCCCGTAATATATTTTGACAGCGATTATTTTATGCATACAATACGAAATTGATGCGCGAAAAACGTTATACTTTAATGCTTTTAATTTTGAGTTAATATAAATTTTATAATAATAACTTAGTATATTTTAGATGTGAGAGAGTGAGAGATAATTTGCTTTAATACGTAACTTAGATATGATAAAAGTTGTTTGTCACGAAAAATAACTATTTAAAGCAGTAATTTTGTTACAAATTTAATTGATTCTTAGATTTCATAGAAAACATTAAAATTTCAGTTCAATTCTCTTATCACTCATAATTTCTGGGTCAGTGATGTTTATTTACTTGTTTGTAAATTATTTGATGAACTCGTTTAACTGCTAATGACTAATACTAAGCTTAACAGTAGCATATAACAGTAACAGTAACTGTGACTAACGGTAAGCAGTTGTCAGTGAGTCAGCTGCTCATTGAGGTCATCCAATGTTTTTGCACACGTCAACCCTTATTTTTCTTGAGAAAATATATCAACTCTTGACCATTTGAGTCATTATGCAAATATTTGAATGATATGAAACTAATTCCTAATAAATCTGAAGTAAAGCATCCAACAATTATATTTAATATGTACGATTTAATTTAGTATTTGTTTAAAATTTGAATATAATATGGCATAGCAGAGAATTTGAGAGATTAGCTTTAAACCTTATAAAATATAAATAGATATAGTGTTAAGATTCCCATAAAGAGTATATCCTTATTTATATAAATTATACATTTGAGAATTGATTTTAATAGAGAAGTAGTAATAGCTTTTAAAGGAGAAGTAGGAAATTAGTGACTCAGTTTAATTTACCTTTTTAACCATTTTTTGGTGTGCCCAGTCTTTACCGATAAAACTTATTCCCTACTCTGCACTCAAGTCTATAACCGCTTCTTTTTGCTAAACTTTTGATTTGATGGTAATATAGGCGCTATAGTTGCCGGTCCCATATTTTTATGTGTCCTCCATATAACGCACATATTTTGAATTATATTGAACGTATTACCGCAACAAAATAGTTGTCAATTTTTGTTGCATGCTTTTAACGAACAATTAAAAATTACAATTATTTTAAGATAGGTTTGATTGAATATATTTCATCTCTATTATAGGAATTGTTCATCGAGATCTTAAACCAGAAAATTTGTTACTCGATAATAATGGTATGTGTTGTTTATACTGAATTTATGTAAAAAATAATATACGGTAATATGAAATAAACGTTTTAATTAAAATGTATATAATTAGATAATATAAAGATCTCGGATTTTGGAATGGCTGCTATGTATCGTAACAGCTTAGGCAAAGTAAGAATGTTGGACGAAAGGTGCGGATCACCACAATATATGGCTCCAGAAGTATTTGCGCGAAAACCATACATAGCTGAACCAATTGATGTGTAAGTTATTTGAATTCAATTATTTCATATAACTGAGCATTTATTTTTAATCTGATTTGTCTATAATAGTTGGAGCTGTGGTGTAATTCTGTTCGCGCTTTTGTCTGGAGAATTACCATGGGATGAGCCGACGTTTAAGTGCGAAAGTTATAATGACTGGAAAGAGAGCAAATTAAACCCTATTTGGAGTAAAATTGATTGTTTGGCTTTCTGTACGTATTATATTATTCCTTTATGAAATTTTGTTAAATATTTCGATTCAATTTAAGCTTTGCTGCGTAAGGTATTAATGCCAAACGTTAGCCAACGTTACACAATGGAACAAATTCAAAATCATCACTGGTTTAAAAAGAGTTTCAACAATAATGAATCAAATATGCGCACATTTTCGCCAGCTTTGGGTTTATCGCCACAACCAAAAAAGCAATGCCATGGTTTAACTGGTGGAGAAAACAAATTCTCATTCGCTTCGCAACCCGTTAATTTTGAACAATATCCAAATTTGCAAATGACCGCATGTGAAGATGTGAAAAGAGCGAGCTTTTCGCAACCGGCACATCCCGAAAACATGTTCCTAAGCTCGCAATTGACGTTAACGCCCACTAAGAGTTCCCAACATATCTACCAGAGACTGGTGAGACGCTTGACCCGGTTTATGACCATTATCGATGCCAAAACTACCACAAAGAAATTGATCGTTTTGCTCGAAAAGAAAAATTACCAGTTTAAGATGATTGGCAATGGTCAGGTATTAAGATTTATGCTTACACTTAAATTAACAATAATTAACACAATATTCTGGTTTTATGAATATGGTAATATAAAAATTATTCATTTGTCACGTTATAGATTAAAATATCGACAATCGATAAAAGAAAGGCTCCGCTGTCATTCATGGCTTCGGTTATAGAGATGAATTCGCACCAAATTTTGGTGGACTTTCGTCTTTCAACTGTAATTATTAAAATAATTAATAAAATGATTAGTAATAAGGAAAATGAAATGCCACACTTCAATAAAATGAAAAGAATGGAGTCTATGTGTTTCATTTTAGGAAGAATGGCGTTAATTTAATTAAATTTGTTAAAAAGTCTATTTAATAATAGATTTATTTATTGTTATTTATAGGGCGATGGGATAGAATTCAAAAGACATTTTGTTTCCATTCGCAATGACTTAAGTGAGATTATAGTCAAAGGACCAATCACTTGGCCTTTAGCTTTTGCGTCCAACTCTATTCCCTGATTATTGTTAGCGCTTATCCGCGCAATTTACTCATTATTCGAATCATGAGATGATGTTTCATTCAATTATCATTCAAATACACACCTATTTTATTTCGTTAGTCTTTTAGACATTATTTTTTACAGTATTTTATCATATCTCATCAATTCGACCTCTTATCGTATCCACTATTGTGGAAAGATCTTACTTATTTGATTTTATTGAAAAGTCAAAAAAATAAAATAAAAATATTTTTGTTTTATTTAAATAATTGACGAGTTTTGTGTACGCATGAAATGTGAATCAAAGTTTTTTGAATCCTTTACAAATAAAATATTTTGTTTTGCCGTTTCTTTGGAAACGTTTTGTTTTGTTCGGCAAAAAATTTTAGTTTTGTATTAATACGTGCTAAGCATATGAATTATATTTTAATAATTAAGTGCAAATTGTACAATTATTTTAGAGAAATTTAACATAAATAAAGATTTTATTTTAAAAAATTTAAAAATGCCTCTATTTTCTGGAAAATTTCCAGCCAAAAAATTACCGCCTCGTAAGTTGAACTCATTGTTAATACTTCGTAGAGAATTGAGTCAAACGGAGAAATCAGTGGATTCAAACGTAGATAACGATGATATAAAACTAGAATTGGGAAAACTTTACGTAAAATTTGATCTAAATTCTGGACAATGGATTCAGGAACCGATAGAGGAAGTTGCGAACATCGTTGACAATGATCTCCAAAATCAAAAGAAAGTTTTACAGCAAGAAAATAGACTTTTAAAATTAAAATTAGAGATTCTGATGGATATGGTAATCAACATGAGATAAACTTAATTATTTAACTTAACTCGATTACTATATTCGCAATATAGGTCACTGAAGTAACAGCTGAGCTACAATTGCAATAATAAAATACAAATTTCGTTCATAGTTTTATATCTTTTTGTTTTAATGTATTTCTTAGGATTCTCTAATGATTTTTATCTCACAATCACAAACTGTTATGCTACGGATCTACTAATCAGTTCGTTTCACTGTCTGTTCTGCCGTTGATGAACAGTCTAAATCTAATATAAAACAGTCACAAACTAGTTTTTATAAAATTTCATTTTCTTAGAGTAGAAAATCCACGATATTAAGAAAAAGGAATATAAATTTAAAGAGGGTAATGATTTCAATTTTGAATTATTTTCTTATAAATTAATTTTTATTTAAACTAAAAATCAGAAACTTATTTTTATTTTGTAATTTAGTAAAATAACGTTAATACAATAATATATAATTGATAGAGTGATAAATGTTCTGCGTTTAAGAAAAATTTTGTATGAATTTTAATGATAGTTTAAGCTTAAAAATAAATTGAATCAAAAAAACATAAAAACTTAATTAAAAAACATATAACCTTAATTAACCCTTAGAAAAATTTACAGTTTATCACAATTACATTACAAGTTATTGAGTAATCATTTAGTTTAATAAAGAGTTGCAACAATTATTAAACATTCCATATTTGAAATACGCTAACTTTTAAAATAGTTAAGATACAAATTAGTGTTAGATATTTTAAATTAAAATTATTATTAAATAGAAATGGTTAATAAGCTGAATAATAAAATGGATAATACACTTGAATTATAGATTTCGAAATATTCGCACATATTTGTTTGCTTTACGAGAAAGATAATAAAATATTATATTTGAACAACAGAATCAAATAATAGGTTTTAGGAAATCTCCTTAAATAACAAAAGGAGCGATAAAACGTTATACTTGTAATACAAATATTATTAACTATGTTTGTTAAGTAGATTATAGAACCGATATTAACTTTACTTACATTAAGTTTATTTAGTGATATCATTCATATTTGTTAAATGTTTTGTTACAATAGAGTAGAATAGCAAACAAACAAACAAAAAAGTAATAAACAAATTACCATAACATATTAGCACTCGTTTTTCGATATAATTTCTCGAAATAACACATTATCTAAATTTCATTTGTGCTCTGAAACTTTCTTATGAAACAATAGATAATTTTCATTATTTTTAAATACTAAATACGGTATAACAATTAAATATAAAAAGTTTGAAACAGAAGATAAATTAAATTAAGAACATAAATAAGGCGCAGATATTATTTACAAATAAGTTGTCGATTAACCGAAATTCAAGCGAAATAAAACATTTAATAAAAACATTAAAATTAAAATTATCGTGTATATGATTACCGATGTAATCGAATGAGAAAATAGTGGAATAAGCAAAATATCAATATCGTATAAAAAAGGCATGCAATCCAATATCATGTTATAAAATCAATTGTCCTCAAGAATGAGTTGATTGAGTGGACATGTGTCGCAATATATGACAAGATTCCTCTTATTTACATTAAACTGAGGAAATTGGTCGCTACACGACGATGACGTGTGATGATTCAGAATGGAGTAAATGCGCGTAATTATCTCATCGAAGGTGAGATTCGTGTGAAACCGAATGCCACACGAAATGCATGACAAGTAGCGTTCATTCAATTCCAAATCGATTTGTTTACAATACGGGCATATAATGGCGTTTCGCTGAAGCGTAGTCAGAAAGTGAATGCTTCTTTGCTGGTCCTCTTTAGTTTGGAGTCCTTCCCACGATTTGGTCTGCTCTTCCAGAAACTCTTGTCGAACGCTAAGCATATATTCCTCCAATTCGTGCTCATTTAACGAACACATTTCGATATCACTGGTAAACGACAGCAGTTCGTGGCGAATAACGCTCTCAATCTCGTCATTACCTCCAATTCCAATGCCTTCGTTATTATAGTCAGGAGTGATGTCATAATGATCATTGTCTTCGTTTCCACTTTCATCTGATTCTTCATTACTGATACTGATATTTCTCATACGATCGACTAATAGCGATCGCGTTTCGTGAATGTCTCGCAATCGCTGTAAACACCTTTGTTTACACAATTGCTTCCAATCTGGAGTTTTCCATCGCGAGAGCAGTATGTGTCTCGAACTCGCGCCATGTCTTTCACTATCGATATCGGTTTCACTCATATTTACCAACTCTAAAACACTTTACTCGTAAATGTTTCAATGTTTGTCGCGCACGTGTCAGTCAACTAAAAATCGTTTAGCGTTTAGTGTTTCTCATTCGCGCCTCATTGCGACAGTTTGTTTGATTGTTTCTATTTGTTTTCATTGTTTTATTTAAAAATTATAATAATAGCTCAACATTTTTGTTGTCAAGTTGTCGGACAACGTAAACAAAGCAACTATTTCTTTTTTTTTTTGGTTTTTTTTTTGCTAAAAAACCAGTTTTGTTGCTTTTAGATTTTTTGAATTAATTTTTTCGCAATACTAATTCAAAAACTATGTCAATCTTGTTATTTATTTTTGAAATATTTTTTTCATATAACAGTTTTTAATTTCAGTATAACCGGCAATACTAAATACTAATTGATAAAACTTTAAAACAGTTACGATTAGTATGTCGCCACTAAGTCTGTTGCCGAAACTCTACAGCCAATAAACAATGCGTAACTAACGCGTCTAACAACATGTGCTCCACTGTCATTGGATGTTGAATATAGTTAGGTGTACTGCGTGGTGCTATAAATACAAGCATAATAAATTGGCTTAAAGTGTACACAAATTATAACAAAAAATTATCAATAAATATAATTAATTATTTAATGATCAAGAAGTATGAATTCAGCGCTAGAATTACTCGATATAAGATTGAGATTACTCGAAGATCGAGTATTCGGTGGGAATAAAGCAGTTTCGGGGAAACTGTTAGAATCAAATGTGATTGAAATGATGGGTGAAATAGAAAACAAACTGAAAGAGTTGACGACTGGAAAGGAACGATTCAATCACTGCTTTCAAACGGTTATGCAATTAGACAAATGGTTAGACATCGAGTATGTCGAACGCATCGCTGCAACCAATTCTAGTAAATATGAGGAAGTGATCGCTAGTGAACAGGAGATTAAGGATGAAGCGGTAATGTTTAATAAAATTAATGCGTTGGCGAAGAATGTGGATTCGACTCATATCAGGGATTATGATAAATTGGAGCCAAAGCTTAATGAAATTCGTTTGGTAGCCATGGATCAGTTTGAACGGTCCACTAAATTAGATGAAAAATGTAAACAATTATTGTTGTCTTATAATGAATGGCTTTCCGTAATCAAACAACAATTGCTTGAATGGGATCAGAAAATCAAAGAAATGGAATCGCGAACAAAACAAAGTACGCGAAAATTGAATTTAGATATTGATTAGTCGTTTAATTTGTTAATTACCATAATTTTCTATATTTATTTTATTCTCATATTCGTGCAAATACTAAAATAGAATAAATGTTTTGCGAGTTTTCAAATAATCGATTACAGTATCAAAAACCAATTATTTTTGATTTATTTTACCAGTAATAAATTGCAATAAAATCTTTTAAGTTTAATAAAAAAAGGTTTCTTATATACATTTGTATAATAGGTACACAATTTCAATAGTACTAAATAACTAATTTGTTTTAAAATATCATTTTTAGATAAAGCCTACATTTTCTCAAATGATTAATAAAAAATTTATCAAAATTATTTCGACTTTTGTTCCTTTTTTGGCGGCACTTTAGCCTCACTATCAGTTCCCAAAACATTTTTTTCTACTTCCCATAATTGTATTTTCTGGTTTTGAATGGCTTTTTTGACACACGATTGATATAATGAAAACAGTTGAGCGCATTCATCGTTCTTCACTCCGCGTAAGAATTTGTCCGCAAACCAACCATTAAAGCATTCTTCATATTTACTCTTCAATTCATTACACTCACTACCGATACTATTCATATTACATTCATTAACACTTAATAACGCAAACATATATTATATAAAGACGGCGTGTTTTAAAAAACTTTAAATGTTTTACTAGACATCACGATATTTTGTATACATGTGATTATAAGTGAGGGATCGATTAGCAATTACAAACAAAATGAATTTACTGTAATAACTTGATTTTAACTTCAACTTTACGATTAAACGAATGGGTGATCGTTGTATGCATTCTCTGAAAATTTAATAAGTATTGAATGAATGCGTAATTAACAAGAATATGATTATATCCATACCATCGTTGTTGCCATTGATTTGAATGAATTGTTTCATTTGTTTGAGACACTGTTCGGTTATTGTTCCTTCGATAAAACAATTGTCCGAATCAACAGAGTTCACCTCAAATATGATTTGCTGATCAATTTTAATATATGGCGATAACTCTTCCGATATATTTTCGTCTAAAGTAATTGTGGCGTCTATACAATCAGCCACTGAACACGTAACGTATTGAACGCCAAATCTAAAACATTTTAATTAAAACATACTGTATATGACATAAAAACGTTAAAATATGGTTTAAATTACTGATTAATTTTCCCACTAATTAGTTGTCCCTCATTTACATCAAACACTTTAAATTCTCCACTAATAGTCCAATAAACGTCCGGTTGTTCGTCAATGATTGTTCCGTAATCGGACACGAATTGTATGTTATTGAACGACAATAAAATGCCATTTAATCTGATTGGAAATAAATCAATAATTAATTTACTGTTATTGTGTGAGTAATTAGTTTTGAACAAATAATCAATATTTAACTGTTCATTATATTTAAATTTCCATGAGTTTAGTATTTTATTGATGGTTTGCTCTTCCCTTCCGATATAACGCGGCGGTATTGCTATCACTAATTCACGTTTTATTAGTTTAAAGCACGAGTTATCTTCACTAACGTATGACATTTTAATTGATTTATTTTCATTAATCAATTATACGAAATATGTAGAAAAACTTGACGGATATCTATCATACGGTAAGTGGTTTTACATAACAGCATTAGTTGTTTAACGCGTAACCCATAGATGCTATATTCATTCCCATTTGTTTTATTGTTTGGAGCCGTGTGTTTTGGTTTGTTACTCTATGTTATCAATTTTCACTAAAACGAACAAAGCATGAATGAGATCGCTTTAAGCAATATAACGCATGGGATTGTGTAAAGTTTAAATAACTCATCAATGGCTTAGTCGTTAGTCGTTAATCAAATGATACCTAACCATATAGAAAAATAGATGGCTGTATAAAACTTTCAGGTATATCTGATTTTAATTATTATTAACTAGAGACCAACGGCAATGTTTGTCGCAAATTAATAAAAATTAATGTTATACTCACGAATCCTTCCGCAAATACACCCAGCATCTGCTTTTATCCGCTTTCCCACCGCTAAGCTCTACTTGAGATTATTTTGGAAGCATTATTAAGTCGGTGTGAGCAGAAATTTACAGATTAAGTGAACTTAAACATTTTTGCGGTTTAACTAACTTTAATACTGCTTTGTCTCAAGTATTGGCTACATATATTATTACAGGTCGGAAATGGATGTTATAAAATGTAACTAATTATTCAGTAACGCTTTGCTTTAAAAATATTTTTAGAATATAGTAGAATACTTTAATAGGCAAAATTAGACCAAAATTGTTAATATACAGCTGTTAAGGGATATTCAAGGTTTTATTTAATAGATTTAAAATGGGTGCATTGAGCTTAAAATAAAAAATTGAATTAAAATTTTAAGTGGCATAAGCCTCTAATGAACAGTTATAAATTGATATATATGTAATTCAGTTTCATCTACCCTTATTGGCAAAGTATATTATAGAACAACGATTACTGAGGCATATGCCGTTTTATTTGAAATATAACTTTTAACAGAGTTTAATATAAAAATTATATAAAATAATAAGAGCGAGCGAACGAAGTTTCTGAGCTGTTATGAATTAACTTAAGCTGACAAACTTGTCGGGCATTAAATTTTTATGAATTCGTAACCTAGTTTATAATCAACACACAATTTAGGCTTACGCCGCAAAAAAATTCGAAAAAAATGTTTTTAAATCAAGATCGAAACGGGCATATTATCTGACTTTGCGGTGCAAGAAAGTTGTGATTCATTAAAAGGTAACAATTTTTTTATTTAAAACAAAATATAAATAAAATTATCTCCAAAAAAATTATTGGGATCTAAATCAGGGTCTTTTCTGAGTTGGTGAAACCAATGGCACCTCATGCTCAATATTTCTCTCGTTTTTGATTACATTTCGTGCATGCAATTCATTTACAGACATTTTCTTCTCAATAATTTCTATCGTGTTGTCTAATATTCTGTTCGGAATCAATCCTCAATCCTCAAACTACTGACTTACAGATAGGACATTTGATATTAATACGACTACTGTTATTGTTGCAGAAACAACAATAAGAATGACTACAATCAGAGATAATGGTGGGCTCAATAAACATTTCCAGACATATAACGCAATTCAATTTATTTGTGATTTGGTTTGTAAACATACTTAATTCTAATCGCTTGAAAGTTTGCTGACATTGCTTACGTGTGACTTTTTCTGGATAATTTCCTAACATGTCGGAAGCAATTCTTATCCATTTATTTTTTTTCGTTTTTCGCTTATTGTGACACTATGCTGCAATATATTTATATTTGAGTTTAAACTAAATTTAAACAAAAAGTGTTTTATTTACCATTTGCCTCAAATCAATTTTAATTATATCTTAGTTTCTGAATAATAATCTGAAAATATATATTATGACAGAATATTTATTACAATCAATTGATTTTTATCAATAATTACAAAGAAAGATAACTAAACTAAAAATATTTTTAAAAATAACGAGATTGTGTGCATTGTTTTATAAATCGATAGCTATAGTTCAGATTAGACTAGTAAATCGATGGCAGTTTTGGAACCCGACCCGACTCGTACCCGACAGGTTTGAACGCGACCCGACCCGTACCCGACATGTTTGAACCCGAACCCGGCCCGACCCGAACCCGACCATCCATCTTAAGCAAATCTCAATAATAAAAAATACCACATAATTTAAATATTGTAGTAGTTTTACAACTAATAATTGTTATTTAGTCATATATAAAGTTTTAGTTTTAAAAATGGCAAAAGTTTTACTAAATTTATGTTCATATCTTTGTATTTTTATGAAGTCGGGTTTTGTAAAAAAAAACTTTAAAACGCGACCCGACCTTGACAAGTTTGAGCCCGAACCCGGCCCGACAAATTTGGCGGGTACCCGACCCGAATCAGACATTCGGGTTCCCGTTTACTAGTCTAGTTCAGATGACTATTGTTGTGTTGTATGCTTTATAAGCTGTTTAATGTTATAGCTGTTAATAGGGTTTTATGTATAAATTTAATTTATCGGTTGACCAGAGTTTTTCATTTATATGCCACTTTAGTTTAAAATTTAATTTTAACCAGACAATCGCTAATATAGCCTATTTTAATCAGATTTATAACTATTTTGACGCGGAATATCCCTTTATTAAATCTTAATAGCGACATATGCCACTATAGTTTAAATATTTTTTTTCAACTAAAATATCACACATTTAGCCTATATTGACCAGACTTATGCCTATTTTAATGCGGAAAATCCTTTTATTACATTTTTAATGACAATATTGAGCATAGTTTTGTTCATTTTCACACTATCTTTTGGTTTTAATCACCATAGAATCCCTTTATTAGGATAAAAAATAGGTTAAATCCTTTAATTAACATAGAGTGCACAGACAGATATGCTGATGATGATAGATTTGTGGCACATGCCACATATCCGATATAAGCTTATATTTGTACATTTTAACCCTTTCGGCGCCCATTTTGAGCTTAATTTTGTCCAATATGAGTAGACTAAAACTGTTTTAAGCTTTTTTATGGACTAATTGATCTGTAAATCTCTTAATTAACATAAAAAATTGGGAAAATCTATTTATTAGAGTAAAGATCAAAATCCCTTTATTAACATAAGAAATTTGTGAAATCCCTTTATTAACATAAAGAACAAATTCCCTAAATTAACATAGAGTGCTGACACAGACAGACAGACAGACAGAACTGAATACCCAAATCCATAGTTCTAAATGCAAAATTTTGCATTCAGATAAAAAAATTTAAAAGAGAAATTGAAAGAAAACATTAAAATTTATCGTTTTATTAGCAAACATATAAAATGAAATTAAAACTTACAAATAAGGTAATAATTATTTTAAAGAGCATATTTAACTTTAATAATAATTCAACATTTTTATAATACAGATAAAAATATACAAAAATTATAGATCAATGATAAACATGTAATATTTTAGTTTAAATCAAAGTAACAAATGATACCCCAATGATCGCTAGGAAAGCATACGTGAGGTTTCAATCTTTGAAGACCAATTAGTCCAAAGTGAGTGGCAATTATATTGTGATGCGATGACGATCGCAACAATACCCGATCAAATCTACATCTAGGCTTCCACTTTGATCCGCTGAGTGCCGGCAAATTATCGTTACGAGTTTGATCCCAAGTGAATTCGCACTCTTTTCGACTGCCAGTCGTCACCCAAATATCACTAATACCATCGGGTAATCCACCAATCGATGCCAACTCCGAATCTCTAAGATTAAGATCGCCCGCAAATATAACGGTTTCTTCGTTTGGCAACGATTTTACGAATTTCAACGCTTTGTTCAGTTGAGCCATACGTATAGTCGCGAAATCTTTAGTACTTTCCAGGTGTGTGTTAATTAAGCAAATGTTTGCGTCATTAACTCTAACATTGATTTTAAGCATATCCCTACCCATCGATGTATTCTCAAAATCGATAATTTGTTTGGACACGAATTCCACGCAATCTTTGCGTAATAGAGTGGCGCAGTAATAATCAATTGATTTCTGATCCGATGCGCAGAACAAGTATTCAGGAAGATTTTCCCTCAAAATCTGTTCAGTGAGAGCAACCACTTCTTGGAGAAAAATGATCGCAACCTTTTCTGACTTAATTATATTGCAAACCGCTTCCGTCCGAATCCTAATATTTTTCTCATTCAGGCCATCGATATTCCATGTCACGAAAAATAACTGCTTCAGCGGTTTCGGTGTTGCATCGCATTTCGTGTCCAATTTAATGGATTTATTAGGCGAATGAGTCAAAGCGCGTGAAGTGCTTTCATTAACTATAGAAATCTCGTCTTCGCTATCACTGCTCTGTTCGTTAACTTTTCTCTTTCGCGCTTCAAGTCTAAGATCATCGAAATAGTCATTCAATGATGTCTGCAAATTCCAATTCCTGTCCTGAAGATAGTATTGAGCGAGCGCTTCATCGGTGGAAGTGTACGACACAAACTGTTCAACCAATTTCTGGCATATCTCGTCATTAATTTCAAATTGATTGTCATCGGTTGGATCCGATTGATTACTAGTGCCATCGATATTTCCCTTATCACTCATTTCTATGTGATTAATTTTATTATTAATGATTATAACGGTATTTGATTCAATAATTTTACGCCAGTTTTCAAATTCAATTTTAAAGCTAAAACTGAGAAATCTCTAGAGTTGTGCCAGTATTTCAATACCCGTACAATTAATTCGGCGTTTATAACAACTCTATAATGAAACTTTTTTATTCACATTTAATTATAATTTTATAATAACTATTTTTACATTTTATATTAA
>JAQIXJ010001672.1:0-19352 GCA_034700185.1 Phthiracarus laevigatus | reverse complement strand
GAGAGAGAGATGATTCATTTAATTATATAGATAAGAATAAGGATTGGTTTGTTATTGTTAGTTTGAATATTCATATTTGATCGCATGTCCCAAATATTTTCTTAGACTTGCAAAAGTTTAATTTGCGCGTCCATAGAAATATAAAAATATTAATTATTAATTTTTAGTGGTATTCTCATTATCATTAAACATAACAATTTTTACTACCAATTTAGCATTATTCCCATAAAAGAAGAAGAGAACAAATTTCAAGGATTTTCTGTTTTTATATAAATTTTAAATTATAAATAAATTATTCGACTGCTCATAAACGAAAAAGTAACCATTTTTGGGATAATAAATCAATACACACAAACGAAAAGACAATTATTTATAATGGAATAATCATAATCTGTTTATGAACACATTAAACACACCGAGTATTGAATTTGAGTTGTGTGTGTCAGTAATGATATTAATGTAAGCACGAATTATTTATGGCATTAAAAGTCTTTGTGAGAGAATAACCAGTTTTTCGCGCAAATCATACGTATGGTTAAAAAAAACGCCACAACCTTCAGACTGACAGCACACATACAAATCATTACGCGAATCATTAAGAACACTACAGTTTCGCAATTAATAGTCAGTCTTACGATTAGTTGCGATACGAAAACTTGTATCCACACATTTACACGTTTATTTATTATTGCATAATTTCATTTCATGTGACCCATAGACCATTAGAAATTTAATTCCAAATATAATAGCGATAAGTTATTTTTAATGTTTAACTTTTAAATTACTGTTATTTTATGTTTGTTAAAAATGTATTTTATGTGCAAATGGTTTGATTAGCGAATAGCAAATTTCCGAAAAACGTGCAATAAATATAAAACTCTTCTTTTTTCTTAAGAAAAATTAATTTTATAGCTGCCTCTCCGTGTTTGTTACCTCCAGCTTCAGTGTCGCCGCATTCGTATTAAATTCTGTAAATAAAGTTATCACATTATTTTTATTGAAACAAATTGGTTATTAGTTTACGTATAATAAACAACTTTTTTATGCGCAAAGGTTTAAAATAACGCTCAGCTCGTTATCATTGTTACGATTTCAAAAAAGTTATATTTATATGCATTCGAAAAATAATCACATATAATAATAACGTTTTATTGAAAACCTTACTATTAGTGCATAGATTTATTTGCGCGATTTAACACCATTTCATAGAAGTTATTATTATAGTTTGCTTTTGTTCGCCAGACAGTAACGCAATCATTTTCTGGTCAAATTACGAACGTATTTGTGTTGCGAAGTAATAGTCAAATTGTTGTGCCAATTGCCGATTCAAATATCAAACTTTATTCGTGGAAAAAGAGAAACAGTTGTCAAATCTGTTGGTTGCGTAAAAAGCATAAAATATTAATGAACTTTATTTATTCAGTTGTGTTTGTGCAGATAACTGCGGAGAAAACTGATGAAACTTCATTAAAAAAACACTAAAATATTACCAAACTGTGTTGCAATAAAAACTTTTGCGTGTTTCAGCGTTTGTTTTCATTTTCTAGTATTTATCATCCATAAAACTAAAAAAATTATTCAACTTTTCTCTGGTAAAGCAAACAATTATGATCATTCACACCAATAGCTATCACCACTGGTTATCATCAATAGATGCGACAATAATTTTGAGCGTGATTTGTTTGGCAAATGTAACTTCAAATCTGATAACCGATGAGTCGCAAGCAGTTATTTATCTAAAAGACGCCAACGAAAAGGTTGGCCAATACCTGCGAAAGGGCACAGAAATTCAGTGGAATTATAATGTGAACATTACTAATGCCACCACCGAAGCTGTGGTAAGATATAATCTATCGATTGATTAATTATTTTTTTAGATTTAGCAGTTAAACTTATTTTTTAACTAAATTTAAATAATAAGCTAAATGTGACAGAAGAAGTGTCAAAGTTTCAAAAACAGCAATTGCTGGAAACGCTGAGATATGACTGGAGTAACTTTGATGAGTACAACAAACGTCAGTTTGAAAAGCTAGCGGTTATCGGTACTGGAGCTCTCACCGAAGACGATGGCAAACAGGTGTGCGTTTTTATTGTTTTTTGTTTCCTATTAAACCATATTTTTTATTTGTGTCAGTGTAATAGAGTTTATTGACAAATTAATTTATTTGCACATATTTTTTCGAAATGAAGTTAACAAAAATATAATTTTCATTGTTTGTTTATAATACCAGTTCTTTCAATGGCAGGTAGTAATTTAAATGAAATCTGATACACAAAAATAAGTGTTACATCTATTTATTTTTGGTTCAAGTGCCTGACCTTTTTTAAAGACTTATTTATATCTTTAAGTAAT
The DNA here is from genome assembly GCA_034700185.1 of Phthiracarus laevigatus. Classification (NCBI taxonomy): domain Eukaryota; kingdom Metazoa; phylum Arthropoda; class Arachnida; order Sarcoptiformes; family Phthiracaridae; genus Phthiracarus; species Phthiracarus laevigatus. The sequence continues at coordinate 16,999 of JAQIXJ010001672.1, read as the reverse complement.
AAAATTATTTATTTTCTTTTTGCTTCATTTACCCATATTTTATAAATAATTTTATTTTTTATTTTTCCTTTTTATTTTCCCTTTATTTTTTCTTACTTTTTTCTTTCTTTATAGTTTTCAAAAGTTTCACAAGATATGGAGACAATCTATAGCAGCGCTAAAGTTTGTGTGGCCAAAAAATGTGGCCTCGATTTAGATCCTGGTATAGTTGTAATATCCATTTTTTTTAATTTTTATGATTATTGATTTTTCTAAAATCACTTAACGCAAATGATTTGCATAAAAACATAGATTTATCAGAAATGTTAGCCCACTCGAAGGATTACGAAACACTTAAAGAAGTGTGGGTTAAATGGCGAGACGCCACTGGAAAGAAGATGAGACAGAATTATATCACTTATTTTACTCTTGGAAATAAGGCGGCAACACTTAATAAAGTGGTTGATAAAAGTATTCAAAATTGTGCATTTATTTTATTCGATTTGATATAAAAACTTGTTATTATTATTACTGTTATATTTTTTGGAATAAAAAAAATGCTTTAATTTTTTCGACTTTTTTGAACACAATATTTGGTGAAATAGCATTTAAAACGTTGGACGAGTTATGGCTATATCCGTGGGAAACTCCGGACATCAAAGAGCAAACTACGGCCTTATGGGAAAAATTGAGACCGTTTTACCAAAAAATTCACGCATACGTTCGAATCAAACTGAATAACGCTTTTCCAGGAAAGATGCCGAAAGATAACACAATACCCGCTCATCTATTAGGAAATATGTGGGCACAGGCGTGGAGTAATACCATGAAAACGGTGCCAGGAGTTGATCCCTATCCAGAAGTGACTGCGATTGATGTTACAAAAGAGCTCGTCGATCAAGTAATTATTTTTTCACTCACTTTTTTCTATAGATTATAATTTTGTATTGTTTTACAGGGTTATGACGCGACGAAAATGTTTGAAATGTCGGACAAATTTTTTGGCGATTTAGGCTTAGATAAGATGACCGATATATTCTGGAAAAAGTCGGTTCTGGTAAAACCGAACGATAACTATACTGTCATGGTTTGGTAAGAAATTCTGATTCTCTGATAAAAAATACCACTTCTCAAATTGAATAAATGTTTAAACAATTATAATAAAAATTATTACCGTATTCTCTAATAAAAAAGATTTAATTTTGTTTGCTTAACACAGTCATGCGTCTGCGTGGGACTTCTACGTTAAAGATGACTTTAGGTGTGTTTATTATCAGTTGTTAAAAACAATTTAAAGCGAAAATTAATTACTATTTTTAATATCTATCTCGTGATAATAGAATAAAACAATGCACTAAAATCAATATGGAAGACTTGATCACTATTCACCACGAAATGGGACACATCGAGTATTACATGCAGTACCAAACTCAACCGATTTTGTATCGTGAAGGCGCTAATCCCGGTATAAACACGGATTTATTTCTTTCAAAATAATGATTTTCGAATTATTATTCCCAATCTATAAAGGATTTCACGAGGCGATAGGGGACCTGTTAGCTCTTTCGGTGTCAACTCCGAAGCATCTGCAAAAAATAGGTCTACTAAAGGGTTTACCGTCAGATATGACAAAGATTAATATAAAATATCAGTTAAAGATGGCACTCGATAAGTTCGCTTTCTTGCCATTTGGTTTTATTATGGACAAGTGGCGATGGGACGTGTTTTCTGGTCAAACGCCAAGTACTGATATGAACAGACGATGGTGGGAGTTGAGACTGCAGTATCAGGGCGTTTCACCTCCAGTCAAACGCAGCGAAAATGATTTCGATCCCGGAGCTAAATATCATATTCCTGCCAGTGTTGAGTACATTAGGTATTCATTGGTTTTTTAATTCGTCACATATTTTTGACACCTTTTAATTTCAACTATTCTTGAAAGCGTTCTTTAAACTTGAATTAGCGTATTATAAAACTTACGAAATGCGCGGTCATTATAATTTATTATAAAGTTTTCGATCTTTATAACTCCATAATTTTTTCGATTTAAATAAAAAACTATAAAAGTATTTATAACTATAGTTTGTTTGCGCAGATACTTCGTGTCACACATTCTTCAATTCCAATTTCACAAAGCGCTGTGCGATATCGCTCAACCAGGCGTACCGCTACACGAATGCGACATCGATGGCAATAAACGTGCCGGAAATAAATTAAAGTATAGTTTTATTTTGCTTTTAAAATTTTATTAATTTTTTGATCACTAAAATGAATAAAATTAGAGACGTTCTAAAGCTGGGTTCATCCATGAAATGGCCGCAACAATTAAAAATGCTAACCGGTAGCGATAAAATGGATGTTCAACCGTTACTCGACTACTTTAAGCCACTAAATGCGTTTCTAGACAATGAATTAAAGCATCAAACTATTGGATGGAACGCTAATGGTAAGTGTTTGGAATAATTTATACATAATTTTGATACAGCTGCTCTCATTTTCTTAATGATTGGTTTATTTTAATCAGTTAACGATTACTTTGACTCATCAAACAGTTTGGCGCACAGTTTCATGCATCGAAACAGTATTGCGAACATCACTCATATATTATTATTTTTCGTTTCATTCTTATGTGTCTCGTATTGTAAATGTAATTTTGATTAAATAAAATTTTTAATTAATAAATTAACATTGTTTTACTTTAAAATTAATAGATTACTTTTAAGAAATAGTTAAGTGATACTTAGAATTTTACTCACACAATGCTATTAATGATTATTAAATAAAAAATAATAGATATTCATCGACTTTCATAATATAAACGTAATCATATATATATATACTTCAAAGTTTTCTGTCGGTATGTTTGTGGTATACCCTTTATAAGCACCTCCCCTGGGGGTCTCACCCCATCGAAGCCTACATCTATGGATTCAGCTTGAAAAGTGGAGTGCAATTAGGGGGGTTTGAAGTAATGGGACCTTTCCTAAAAAAGGGGGTGGAAAACTGTTTCCATAGCATTATAATGATTTTTTCGGATTCTAAGTAAACGATTCTAATGGTTTTAAAAATTTTTAATGACAAAAATCGAATGCGATAGAAATAAATAAACCGTAAGAATCGTTAAGTAAAATTAACATTTTTGAATTATTTAACTTACATAACAACTTTAGAATCAATAAGTTTTTAATGGTTTAAATAAATCGTTAATTAACGATTTTCAAGACCTTATATATGACAAATCAATATATTGCCTGTTCTAGTCATATAAATTAATTAGGGTGTATGTAAATATACAATCCATGATTAGCGAAGAGAAGTACTATAAACTTAAATATTCATTTCATACAATATTGATCAGCTCTCAAAAAGAAATATCCACTTGTAAAAGAGGTTTGATGAGTATTACATCGCATCAAAGTACGCTGTGTTTTAAATCAAAATTATTGGTTTATATTAAGAAAGGTTATTAAATTGACAGATTTTAAAATTAACCTAACGATAAACTGTGTCTTTACTGGTATTAGTTTACAGCTTATGCAACTTTAACCAAGTATTGAATGATATACACAAAAATACATAATGAATGCTAAGATAAGTAAAGTGATAAATATTTTATGTTTAAGTATTGCTGTTTATCAGTGGATACTATTTACAAGAGAATATACGCATTATAAAACCGCCATATCGGTAACGAGTGGAAAACGCATTAAACAGTCGTTTCCGTCAATTAGTTTATGTGTATTAAATAAACGCGATTTAAACAATTTATATGGGAAAAAGAGCACAAACGAAACATTAGATGAGTATTTATTTCGTTCAACGTATACATCCATTTATGGATACACAATAAGTAAAGATGAATTTAAAAAAATATTGGAATTGAAAATATTTCCAACGTTTACTATATTATCCCCTTATTGTTTAACACAATTCAGTGAATTAACATTAAACGATTCTCGAACTCAACCGAAAGACTCAAACGTAAATCTTAGGATTTACGTGAATAACAATAGCAATTTATCGGTTATAATACATCCATGTAATTCTTTACCAAAATTATATAATAACAATAATAGGTTTGTGTTAAAAGATGATCGTTGTATACAAGTTTGGTATCACGTAATCAGAGAAACTCTTCTTGAATTCCCGTACGAAACAAATTGCGTTATTTTCAACCAATTTCATCATAGTATTAACAATAACCTAAATAACATTTCAATGTCCGAATTCATATATCATAATTATTTCAAAATTGAAATTCATAAAAGCGGCAAAAAAAGTTGTATTAATGATTATATAGTAACTGAAAAAGCGTATGATATGAATTACAAAGGCTGTCTACAGCCAAGCTTTTCTAGAGCCAAGAATTTTTCAAAAGTAATTTCATTTGAGAAAACATATTCTTCGGACATATATTACACACATTTACCAAAAATGGACGCAATCACTTATTTGTGTCTAATCGGTGGTATATTTTCGATGTGGTTTGGAGGCCATTGTTACATGATATGTATTTGTTTGACACAAATTCTAATAACATTTATCAGAAGAATATTAGTTTTTTCCAACACATCCACAAACCGGCCATTTATTTGTATACGCAAACTTATTGCTATAGTTTTAGTATGTTCAATGATTGCACATAAATATCAGTTATTAGATGAATATTTAAATTCAAACATTATTACACAAATTTCTTTTGTGCAAATGAACATAATGCCAACCATTGAGTTTGTTTTATGGCCAAATAAATTCAAAAACTTCTATTTATCGCGTTTGAATCTACATTTAATTAATACTAGTAATTTAAATTCTCCCATAATGTTGAGACTGTTATCATATTACGGTCTGGAGCCATTAATTGAGTCATATAATAATTTTACACCAATCATAGAATCGTGTACTATTGAGACAACAATAGATAAATCCTATGACTGCACGAAAATATCTCAGCTCATTATAGATGTCCATAATTCTAGTTTTAATTTTCGTCAAACGTATTTCGACAATCATCTTAAGATAAAAGAGCAAATGTTGAAATTGGATAAAAATTTAATCGAAAAATATCTGAAACGAATTAAATTTAAGTTTAATACTAAACTGCAAACTGATGAAATTTTTATTAGAACTTTAATACTATTAATTATAAGCACAGACAAGTATAGTCGTTTCAATATTGCTTCAAACGCTGATTATAATCTTTATTATTCTACAAAAATAATGAAATATCTTATTCGATCAAAATCTGAGCAAAATTGTAATAATATCGGCTCAAATAATTATAATGAAGACTCGTTTTCTAATAATACGAGCTATTCGTGCGTACATAGATGTCAGTTAAAATATATGGTCAACATATTCGGCTGTATTTCTTATTTTGATGGACAAACCATTGAGATTAACGAAATTCAATATAAAAGCTACAAGTTTTGCAATGAAATTTTGAATAATACGTTTTATAAGAAAATGAAATTGTTTTGCGATGACTACTGTAAACCACCATTTTGTTACACTAAACACTTTCATTCAAATTTTATATCAAAATCGATGGGTAAAAGGGATTCTTTCACTCTTAATATAATTCCACAAATGTCTTATGTTATCACAAGTACAGAAATTGTTAAAATGTCTTTTCTTGAATTCTTATGTAATTTTGGCGGAATCTCAGGTTTATGGTTTGGTTTATCTTTTACCTATAATATTCTTTTTTTCTTTAAGATAATTAATATATTTTTAAAATTATCATATAATTTATTGTTTAAAAGGCGTAAGCCATAAAATCACAAATTTTTAAATGACAAATCACTTGATTATTATAATAAAATCCGAGAAATTCCTTCATTAATATAACACTGCAAAGACACAGACGGTCAGACAGACAGTCGAACTATCGTTTAAATCTGATTAGTAATTTTCCCCAAATTTAATTTCAATAACACCAGAAATTTTTCATAAACTAATTTTCAAAAAATTTCAAAAGTTTTTACTATAATGCATTAATAAAGATTTTAATATGTTAATTTAATGAAAAAAACAATATACTTTGTTGTGAGTTACTGGTATGTAGGACTCGCTCTCAACAGTAATTTCTAGTAAGTTCAACAGTATAGACCAAACATTTTTTTGTCTATTCCTATGAACGCATATAAATGTTCAACTAAGCCACGCCCACCATTCCAGTTTGCTTAACATTTCAATAATAGGAATAGACAAAAAATGTTTGGTTTTGACTCACAGATAAACACTTAAACACGATTCACATTCACGAGGGAATGATCCCAGTTTTTGAAGTGCTCTATCGAATGGAAGTGGTCTCAAAATTATCGGCTTAATCCACCTGGGATCATTCCCTCGTCAGTTGCGTACTATGGAATTGAGCAAATCCCCATGCTTTAGATATAAAATACATAAATATTATCTGTAATTTATAGTTAATTAATCGTATATAATATTACACATATACTTTACGTTCATAATATTAATGTTTTCAAATTCGCCGAAAAACATTTTTTACCATTTTAAATGTGGACAATAAATATGAGTGTAGTGTATGTGATGATTGACATCTCTATGATGTTACTAATACTGCGAATTACAACGCAATCAGATACAATGTACGTTTACGCTTATTTCTATTTGATTTATAAAACATGTTCGACCAAAGTTTGTTTTCACCAATTTTTCAATGTCGTAATATATTATTACAAATAACGATTCGTTGACTATTTTCAATATAAGTTTTGATTTAATATGCCGTGTATTAAAAACGTGATTAAAAATATGCTATAAAAAGAAGGCTCAGTTATTAATTGAACGATAATTTGCCATAATTTTGAAGATACTTATTGTATTTAACACCCCATTTATCAACAAACTCTGAAATCCATAAAATTTTTTAATTTTACAGTTTGTCCAATATAATAGTTTTTTGAGATAAATTAAGGATAATAGTTTTGGAAATATCAGAATTGATCGATATAAGGCTAATCATATTATGAGCAATCTTAATCTGCGCATTAATCATAGAAACTTTAGCTCCAATAACATGGAACGTTAGTGGAATTTGATAGTTGTACCAGTAATGGAACGTGAGTGTAGTGAAAAATATTGTATAAACCTTTAATGGAACATTATTCAGTTTTTTTGTCAGATTTTCAAAAATCATTAATTAATATAAATTACATAATTTGTGTGTTTGTTTGTGAAGAATTATAAGTGCCTCCATTGGGGGTCCAACCCCTTCGACACTAAGCCCATGGATTCAGCTTGAAGAGAGGAGGCCTAGAAGGGGGGTTAGAGGGTTAAGAGACCCCTCCTTTGAAGAATTCGTTTGATTGCATTATTAATGTAAAATCCATTAAATATCAATTTTGGTTGTTTCTGCCAAAGTTGCAATAAATTATAAACGCTTTTTATTATAAAAAAAATAATCAATAATATAATTTTAGCTCAAATATTAATAGTAAAAATCCATAAACCAGACCACAAACCGGTAATTCAATTAAAAGTTATAGATAAACTCTAATAAACTCATTTTTAACGTTTTTGTTTTGTCATTAACGTATAGAAATTCCGGAATAATATTCACGAATACATAAAACGAATTTTTCCCAATCATCCTTTTAGCCAATTTAATATCGACACTTCTAAGAGAGCATAGTTTACATTTTTGCGGCAAAAACGATTTCATTGTTGCATACAATGTATTGTTTAATTCAATACGAATATCACAATACTTATACTCTCAATGCCCCCAAATTAGTGAGAAAGACATTGAATGTGTGTATAACGTTAATACACTTAAGAATATCGTATATATATTTTATCCGACACTTGTTTTCACAATTGGTTTGGTAAACGAATGCAATCAGTAAACTGTTTCGACTTTCTTTTACTATTTCAACGCATTTGTCCGCTTTGTTAGCTGTGTTTAACTTTTCGATTATATTTACCGAATAATATACATTTACCTCATTTGTCATCCTCAGTGGGATTAAGTTAAACTCTTCTGTTCTTATGAAGTACTGCAATAATAGCATTTGTGTCATATTTAATTGAAATTAAATTTGTTTTAATAGTCTATCGAAATGAACATCATTTGTCAATCTCCTATCAAAGTGAGTTTTATATATATTTGTTCCCAGTTGACGGTCTGCATCAACTTTTAAATGAAAACTATTGAGGCCGATAGATTGAGACCCGGCCCGTCCAGACAAAACATAGGCCTGACTTGGCCCGGCCCGAGCAGGCCCGATAAACAAAACTTGTATTGGTTTAAGTTATAGCTTAATCACATGATAAAAACTTTGCTTTTTATTTTATAACATAATTTCATTTAGTGCTTTTAATATCATTATTGAAAACGGATAAACAAACTTCGTTTACCCAATCAATTTATTAAATAAAAATTTTCTTCCTATTTGACACTAAGGCCCAATTCAGCCCGATGTTTTTTCTCTAAGGCCCGACACAGCCCGATAGTTTTAATTTTAGGCCCGAACCCGGCCCAGCCCGAGGAAAATACAAAAACTATTATATAGTTGGCAACCAGTGATAGCTTTAATATAATATACTTGCATAACATAAAACAGTCGGTGCCAAACCATAACGATATAATGCCACCGATTTGGCATAAGTATGGTATTAAATCAATTTTAGGTTTATGAATATACATCGTATTGGAGGACAAATCGCACCAAAAATTAATCTCACTCTTACCAATAGTTTTCTCGAACCCAACTAATTCCTCTGTTACAATATGTTCATTTGAACAATTGATCAGTATTTTTATAGAATGCTTTTCGATTCGCGTGTTTGAAATCGTATTTTTTGGTATTTGATGTTTTGTTATTATCTATTAAACTATAGTTATATTTTCAAATTAACAGCACACAATTCGTTTCATATGGATATTCAAGTAAATGTTCTTCGATTATGTAAATAAAAATTACTCTGTAAACAGACTTATTTATAACATAACTATTATAATTGTTGAAATGAAAAAACAAAGCATTTTGTGGATGAATTATTACGGTTAGGTTTACGTTATTTTCGATTAAATGGTTATAAGAAATTTTCTGAAATATGTGAAACAAATCGGATAGACATCAGAGATAGTTTCTATTAAATTAATTCTTTGTATATTCTATTTGATAAATATCGTGATAAAATTCGTCTGTATGATAAATAATACATATTGATAGAGTGATATACTGATCAAGTTTTTTAGCTTATGTTATTTTAAAAAAGACGAGCTTATGGATTTGGCAATTACTGTCTGTCCGTTCGACGCGGTGTCCGCAGTCATGAAAGTTAAAAAAAATTATAAAAATTTTAAAAATAAAAAAATTGAAAAAATAAAAAAATTGAAAAAATGAAAAAATTGAAAAAATTGAAAAAATTGGAAAACAAGGCATATGCCTTCAATCAAGTCAACACTACGTTAAAACTGACGTTTGTCGAAAGATAACCTGATAAACAATTTTCTTAAAACATATCACAATGTTTTAAATTCGGATTAAGAATGATGCACCCTCAGCTCTGGTTAACTTTCTCTAAAAATTCATCTTCATAACAAAACACCCAGGTGAAAATCTGTGGTAGACAGATAAATATAATCATTTTCGAGTTTAATGTTGACATTAGAGTATAAGAGTATCTGTTAGAACGATTCATATTCAATCGGAACAGATCGTCGTACCACTTCCTGCAAGACTCTACTGTGGTAAGTGGTATGATTTTTAATTGAATGTTTCAATGTAATCTATTAATTCGTTAAAACTCTACCTCAGTTTCCTAAGATAGTTTTCCAAAATCAGCTGTGTTTAACATTTACAGCAAAATTTGACCTAAAACTAGTACATCTTCATAACTGCATGTTGAGAGAAAAATGTAATCATTTTCGAGTTTAATACGGACATAAGTGTATAAGAGTATCTGTTAGAACGATTTATTCACTGGGAACTGATCGCCGCACCTCTTCCTCCAAGTCTCTATTGTGGTAAGTGGTATAATTTTTTATGGAATATTTCACTCTAATTGATTAATATGTTAAAATTCTACCCCAGTTTTCTAAGTCTGTTTTTATAAATCATCTGTGGTTAACATTCTTCAGCAAATTTTGTCCTAAAACTAATACATCTTTATAACAAACCGCCAAGGTTATAGTCCGCTAGATGGGAGATCATATTCTCAATCGAGGTTAATGCTGCCATTAGAGTATACGAGTATAGGTAATAACGATTCATATTAACTGTGAAGAAATCGCCGTACCACTTCCTCCAAGACTACTGTGGTATAAATGACATTTGTTGAATGAATACGTGGAATTTACGTTTGTTTAAGACATGCAGTAATGTCTAAATTTCACTTATGTTCTATCATTGTAAACTCAGTTATCAACTTTGAAGATATGTTTAATAACATACTTTTTTATGTATAATAGCTTAAAATGTTTAAAATATTTTAACAATGAAAAAAATTATAAAAACTATTGTAAAAAGTTTAAAAATAAAAATTTAAAATAAAATGTAGTTTCCAAGTAAAAAAGTTTAATTTAAAATATAGGAGTCTAAAAATTACTAAACATAAACAATTCATTATAACAATAGTCTAATTTAATTTAAAATAAAAATTCAGTTTTCGTTATCAAATAAATTTTACTAAAATTAAATATTTATTATATAATTATAATCTATAATTTATCATGGATGTAAAAAAGCTAACTAAAAATGATGAAAGAAAACTAAAAGATAAAAACGAATAAGATTGAAACGAGAAAATATATAATGTAAATGTGCAGAAAATGAAAGAAAACGACAAATTTATTTTAATAAGCGAAAACATTAGGAATGGAAAATGATGGAAACACAGAGAAAAACTGAAACGCGAAAACAGGTCAGGGCTAGACGATCAACGACGATCGAAAGAACAGAAGAAAAAAACCGAAGCACATAAACAAGTGAGATTGAACGAAAAACAGTTGCATAAGAATATCATAGGAACACCGAGTCGCGAAAACAGGTGAGATTAGACGAAGAAAAGCGTTCACTTGAACGGCAAAGAAAAACGATTCTCGATGAGATGCAAGATGTGACTTTGAACAATGTCAAATGGAGCGGGAAGATGATAGAAATGTGACAAAACTTAAGCGATGCGAGCTGAATGACAAGTATAACTTTTTAAGATTTATGTATACAATATGAACTCAGTATCAAAAAAGGGCCAACAATAATATGCAACTCTATACTAACAGGTTGCTTAAAGACGTTACTGAATAATGGCTTTAACCGTAATTTTTTGCAAAATATTTGTAACATTACAGAGAAAATGAGTTTGTGTATTAGTTGTCATCGCGAAATCGTTTAAGGAAAAACCACGACACTTTCAAGAGTAACTGGATTATGTTTTCCAGTTATACCGGAGGGTTTACATAACATGAGACAATAAGGCCAGTAGTTTTTTATAATGCAGCCAAATATTTGATTAATACACAACTTTATAAATTGAAGAATATAACACTTTCGGAGAAATGGTTAATAAATTTAGCAGATATAACATTTGATATCTTTTTGTCTCGTATAAATTTTACTTATGAAGAGTATGTGTATTCGACTTAAACTACTTAAAAGCCCAAAGTTGTTTCTTAAGAAAGAAGTGAAGAACATTCGTGTTAATTGTCACAAGGAAATTATACTTAGACTACATCGAGCTAATATCGATATACAGTTTATTCTCGATCCTTATAGTTGCGTTCAATATATTATTAATTGTTTAAACAAACCCGATAGATGCATGTCTAAACTACTATGAAAAACAGACAACTTTAGTATATGCGATAGATTAAGAATACTAGGCGACAGATATTTTAAAACAACAGAAATATTTGCACAAGAAGCAGTTTAACATCAACTGTCGATGGAATTATCGCGGATTAGTCGTACTCATGTTTATATCAATACTGGTGAACCAAATGAAATAAATAGAATTGTTAAAACAAAAAAAATCTAACTGAAATGGATTCAGAACAGTTATGAGGTTGGTTCGTGTGTTTTTAGCTTTTGATAGTGCTGTTACGTCACATAAGTTAGTATTGTGAATTTTGGATTTTTATTTACTACCACTAGACTCGTTGCAAAGTCAATGTTTAGAAGATTTATGCGAAAAATACAATCGTTATTCAAAAAGAAAAAATAAGAAATCAAAATCGAGTGTTTGTGAAAATGTGGATCAAGTTGACGAAGAAGAATTTGGTGACAGTGAAATTATATCATTGAAAGAAAACCGTGGATACTTAGAAAAACGTCGGAAACCGAAAATAATACGTTATAAAAGATAAAGTATTAAAACCGATGAAAATAATTTTTATCGAGAAAAGTGGGATTTGTTTGTTAATTGGCGGGACGAAAAAAATGATCACATAAACGTAGACATATAAATGAAATTTCTAAAAAAAACAATTAATCAATTTTAACGCAGCGAAATATAAATATTATCAGCAAGATGTTTCCGAATTAGAGGAGAAGTTTAAAGAACTCGAATATGAATTCATTCAAGATGAAGAAAATAATATTAAGCAAAGTCATGAATATAGTGTTTACACAATAGAAACAGATGCCAGTTAAAGTTTAAAACAAGATATTTGCGACCAACCATCAACCATAAAAATGGAAAAATATTTATCACCAAAACTAAAAGATATAAATGAATATAATGATTTAATGCGCTTTTTAAACGAGAAACAAAGAAAAGATTTAATGAATTTGTTGTTCTGTATTAAGACTAACCCAGACACAGTATATAACGAAATCAATGGCGGAGCAGGTGTTGGGAAGTCTTGCCTGATAAATACAATTTACCAAACACTACTAAGATATTTTAATAGTTGGAAAGGAATATGACCAGAAACATCAAAAATCCTTTTATGTACTTCAACAGGTAAAGCTGCATTTAATACTGTCGGTGTTACTACTAATTCGTCGTTTTATATTTATAATCAAAACCAGGAATACAAGAAATTTTTGTTCGAAGAAACCGTTTGATGGCATATCTGTTATTTGTTTCCGTGATTTTTACCAACTTCGATCAGTTCAATATCATTTTTTTAAAGTTAACTCCAATAACAAGTATGGAATTCTTTTCGAAAATCAAATATGGCAAAACTTTAAGTCATATGACTTTACAGAAATAATGCGACAAAATGACGATAAAATGTTTACTACAGCGCTCAATAACTAATAACTGTACAAACGACGATTTTGAACTATTTAAGTCACGCGAAATAAAAGGCCTGAATAAATTACCACCATTTAATGCAATAAATTTGTTTAGAACAAATGCAGGTGTCGATATCTACAATATGACATTACTTAACAAAAATTCTAATATTTCTTTCGAATCAAGAGCTGATGACTTAGCTGAAGGTGATGTTAGTACTTAGATAAATATTAAATCGTTTAAAATTATTGAATTAAAGAAACGAACTGAGACGTATATGTAAGCAACCAATATATTACTTTAGGAAGTGTAAATTACATGATTACCGTAAATATCAACATTGAAGATGGACTAGTTAATGGAGCAAGTTGTTTACTCAAAATAATTGAATTGCATAACAATAAACCATATAAGTTGTACACAGAGTTCAACGAGAAAAGATTTGGATTGAAAACTTGACAAAAGTATCAATTTGAAAACAAACGTAGTGGATAAGAACCAAGATGGACACCTGTTGACAAAATTACGCGCGTTATACAAATGAATAATATAAAATTTAGGAAAAAGGTTAGAGTAAAACTAACTCAATTTCCAGTTGTGTCATGCGAAGCGTTAACAATAAATAAAGCTAAGGGACAGAGTTACGACGATGTAGTTGTCCACATTTCATCTGCAGACAAACGGGTTTCTCTATCTCATGTCTATGTTAGATTAAGTCGTGCCTGAACTTCCAATGGTCTTTTCATTGATGGTTTATTTTTTCAGCCAAGAAAAATAAATACGTTTATGGAGGTAGATGCAGAAGTAAATCGATTAAAAACCGAAACTTTTATTAATTTTTCTCTGAAGATTTTGGCTGATGATAACAGCGGAGGAATTAAAATTATATACCATAATGTGCAATCTTTAATAAAGAATTTTAGAGATATACAATGTGACTACAAACAAACTTTTCTAAATCTTTCTTAGTTTAATTTATTTAGAAAATTAGCTGTTAAGACTTTTTGGTGATATTAAAAAAATTTTAAGTGAATGTATATCATAAACTGTTCAGATTTAAACGACATTATTTCGATTTCAGGAAAAATAGCATTTATAGATTTTATAGCATTTATTATTAATTATAGCAGTTAATAGTATTTATAAATGGAGCTTAAATGACTCAAAAATATGTAATTTGTGCACTTATAATAATAATTTTCCACTTTATGAAATAAAAAAGTAGCAAATGCTATCTTTTTGACTCTATTAATTAAAATTAATATCGCTATATCCAGTACAGCAATATATCTTATACGTTTATTATTACAGGCAGTAAATAAATCCAATAAATATAAGCAATAATACATTGCAGTGATAAGCGCTAAATGTAATGCTATACAGTAGTGATGGCATAATCAGTGTCTATCATTGATTGACGTAATCTTACTGCTATTGTATTTTAATATAATCCTTAATAAAAAACGTGTGTTAATAAAACTATAGCAAACAGCGTTACTTAAAATGCTTACAGTACGAATTGCGCATGCGCTCACCTTAGCAGAATTCGATTATAAATATCGAACGAAATGGATTCTAAGTTTTGCATTAATTTGTAAAGCTTACTATACTAGTTCTTCCGTGTATAAGAACATGTGTAAAAATTAATCCAAAAATTAAAAACAATTTTATCGAATTCTTAAACATTATTTTACTCTATTTAAAAACAAAGTTACAGTTTTCAACTTTTTAAGTTATCAATTCTTTGTTTACAATTGTATGTTTAGCGGTATTGATGCTCTAATTTTAAAATGATTTATTTAAATTTATTACAAAACATAGCCAAAAATAAAATGACAAAATTTTTATCTCTCGAACTACTTGTATAGCTTACTAGAGTAACCTCTCTTATGAAAGTTTAAAAAAGACAACACTTTTGCAATATTTCGATTGAATTCGTTCTTAATGCTTTTGCGCACCACTTTAAATGACTAAGATTAACGATTTTTATATCCCATGGGATACTATTCCACCTAAATTATAGTGATTATAATTATTTAACAAATATTAGTTATTTTAAATAATATGGATTAGTATAGCTCGAGAAATAAAGCAAACACTAATCTATTTTTGATTAAACACTACAATCTGATTAGAATTATCTTTTGTCTAATGATTTTTTTTGAATAACTAATTATTTTTCAGAAAGATATTATAATTATCGCTCAGCTCTATTTGTAGATAGGATTTAAATAGACATGTCTTAAAAACTAATTGATTTTGAAGTATAATTATATTGATTTATAAAACATGTGAAATAACATATTTTTTAGATTATTTATAGTTTGATTTCATAATAGTTAGAATTATATGTTATTTAATGATATTTTTCGATTTAATTATATTTCATGTAATTATTATTGGCATTGATTTTAATGATTTTACTAATAATTAGTGATTAGCATTAGAGAAATATCATTAAAAATAGTAATTGTAATTTAAGTGAACTCAATTAATAAAACAAGAATGAATGCTCCTAATGAGGTATTATTTGTTTTGTAAATGAGTAGATTAGACAATATCGTAATTTCGAAATAATAAAATATGATCCATTAGTTTATGTTTTTGCCAGTAAAGAATAAGTATTTAAATTTTTGAATTTAACTTTGTTTCACCTCTTAATTGTTAACTGTATCTAATGCACCATCAATTACAGTAATAGGAATTGAATAGAAATATTTTTTAAAATTACTGACTAATATTTTTAAAAACTAATTACTTTTTATTTAAAGTATACGAAACTGCATATAGGGTTTAATTGAAATCTTTAGCATACTTCTAAAACTAATCACTAGAAACTACATACTTCAAAATAATACTCAATATTCTAAGTTAGAATTGCTTATTAAATATAAATCTGCGTTATTCCATATGATATGCCGTAGATTTTATCAAATCGTAAACAGTATACGCCCACTGAAGATAAAGATGGGCCTAACCTAGTTATGTTATTAAATGCACCGCTGCTCGTATGACTGTAACCAAATTTTTTGTCTTAATTGCTATTAATGGAAACCAAGTCAATTCACATTTAGTCAATATTTAAACGGTCGTTAAATTATAACGAGCTTTACATTAATCACAATATAAATACTAAATTTTATCTAAATAAAGCATTAATGTGATAATTTTTTGATAAGAACATTAGTATTATTTAACGAATGTCTAGTAAAAAAATTATCGCAATTTGTGCGACACTTTGCGTTTTTGTGATTTTGATGATTATAGTCGATTCGCAAAAACAAAAGAAACCGTTCACAAAAAGTAAATTTATTTATAGTATGATTCCTAAAATATATGTAACTTATTGTATTCTAAGAATATGTGTTTCCTTAAAAAGCAAGTTAATAACTGATTTTTTCACAGATCAAATTAACTTGAAAACATTGCAAAATGGAGCAAATAGAAGGAAGAATGTAAATAGCAAAAACAATGTAAAAGGTGGAAAAAAGAAGGGAAAAATAACAAACAAAATTAAAAATAATAACAAGAATAAAGGTAATAATAATAATAATAATAGAATTAAAGGTATGTCTGTCATAATTTTTAAAAAGTCTTATTAATTTTATTTTATTAAAATTAATAAACGTGTAAACAGATACTGGTTTTTTATCGCGACATAACGAAAATTTAGTGTACAAATCGAAAAAAGTTTTTATGTCCGGTGTGAATATATATTACCTAACTCTTGGAAAAGATTTTGGTAATGGAGGATACGGTGCAGTAAAAACCCAATTCGAAGCGTGGCTTAAAGCGATATCTGATG
>JAQIXJ010001671.1:0-19354 GCA_034700185.1 Phthiracarus laevigatus | reverse complement strand
TAGCACATATTTTATATAAGTTTATTTTGACATTAATAACTTATTAGGTTAGATTAAACTTATAAAAAAGTAAGCTCGCTAAGAATATCATCCTTATTTTTGACTGAATTTTTAAATCTTAAGTCTTTCGCCGGTTAACTTAGATTCATTTATAATTATTTTACTAACATTTTAAACAATTATGGTAAATTATGGCATAAGTCTTAAATTATGGTAAATTATGGTATACCATAATAATCCGATTCCTGGTTAAGAGGTGGGGCAAAAATTAGTAAAAATATTATTTTATCGAAACCTGAACCCCACTCCTTTATGTAGTATATCAAATTGTTGTAGCTAAACAGGACTTTCATTTGAACCCATAAACAACCCAACAATATATACAAACTTAATATTGTTTTATATGGTGTAGTGTATGCGAACTCCAGTCACATCATTAGTCATAAAATACTTTATCAATATTTTCTAAGATTTCAAATTAGTCATAATTACTTACTTTATACTTTCATAATTAGTTAATTAGTTATGATTTGCTTTATATTTCAATATTACTTATTAGTTGATGTTTAATACATCAGTATGTTTCCTGCTTCTGAAGTATACACTTTAATATTTTATCGCTTACAGTAACTCAATGTAAAGTATCTCATTAAATACATATTCTGCTCATTTCAAGTCGTTAATATTTACAACAATAATTCCTGTTTTATATGCAATTTACTTTGTTGGTAATTGTGGTGCACTTATGCTTCGGTGGTACCATTCCTCATCAGTAATTATTATTCCTCTTCGGCATTAGCGTAAGTATAGGTTAAGCGCTAACACGTGCCCTATATTGTCAATATTCCTACTAGTCGTTAGTAAACCTACAGTTCGACTTATTACTAATAGTCAAATACACTACATATTTTTGGCGCAGTCGGTAGGATATTTCATCAACGAAGTGGTAGGATATTGTGATGATTCCTCAATATTCTAACGACTTATTCGATTTTGTAACGACTACTTAAATATTGCAACCCCTACTGGTTATTGGAACAATTACAACAGTTTATGGTCAATAAAATATCACATCAACTTCTGGTCAGCGATATCTTAAAAAGATTCTTCATTTAACCCTTCGTAATGCCTTCGATTCCGGAATTCGATTTCAAGCTCTGCAGTTTCGCGAGTTATATCTCACTAGTCAAGTCCTTCTTCGAAAAAGCCATCTCTGATGAACGTAAAGCATGTGTCTTCATGGCAGTAATGGGCATATCGACGTCGAATAATTTGATTACTTTTAGTCAAATACACTACATATGGTATTTTAAACATTAATATTTGCTTTTTAATTATTCATGATTTTATTCAAGTGGATTGTGGATAAGTCTAAGTCTCCAGTGTTGAAAATAACTTTCAGAATGCTTATGGAGTCCTAATTAATAATATCATCTTCTTCAATAAAGTATAGATCCGATATTTCAGTATAGTTTTCATTATTGTAGACAAAACCCCCTAATTATATTTTTTAGCTTTTAGAATTGTTCCATTTGCAACAAAGATTACAAAAATAAAATTTGGTTTGCTTTGCATATTAAGCGAGTACATTTAGAAAACTCGATCAAGAGATTGAAACGAGTTACAAACATTAAATCAAAATATCGGTCAATGATAGTATTCAAGGACTCCTTAATTTATAACCATATGTTTGAATCATTTCAAATGCTGGTTAAACATCAGTTCGGACCGAAATCCGCAATAACTGAAAAACCTGAATCCTAATAATCTATCAACTGTTACAATAAGCCAAGATTTGGTTTATAAACTTAAAGAAGAGGATGAGAAAAATCCATCTTAATGCGACGTTATTTTTGTATAAACAGACGTTTTTAATGATTAATAAGTCTTGGCATGCTTAAAAAACGATGTTTTTAAAATTAAAAATTCAAGGTTTTTTTATGGACAGCACCCCAAAATATTACTATATCATAGAATTGCGTGGATTGCTATACCGAAGTGTAATGGTGTAGTAGTTCGCGAGGATTTTGGAACTCCTTACTAGTAGTAGAACAATCAACTTCTAGAATAAGTTACATACCTTATATACTATTATATAGTTATAGTATATAGTTATCTAGTGTTTACATGGGTTGTTATGAACGGATCAGGGTTGCAAGGAGCGGAGCTTCCAATCGAAGAGAGCGGTGCTTTGCTAGGGGATGGAGCCTATGGTTGCTTTGGTACCAATAAGCATAGCGAACCCTATAGTTTCCTATGGTTTTAATATAGGAAATATCGTATATAAACAGCATTGCAAACTTATGAAACGAACTGTGGCCTTACACCGACTACAAGCATAGAGCGCCCCACAAAGCGCCAGGAATAGACGCAAAAACCCTGGAGTGGGTTCTACTAATAAAAATTTCTTTATAGTTAACATAGCTAAACGACAACACATTAGTGAAAATAGTTAATTAACCAAAAAAATTTTCAAACTTTAACGAAGCTTCAGTATTGGTTTGCGGGCAATTTTTTGTTAAATGTGTTTTGATTTGTTTATAACTGTAATCTAATCAATTATTTTTTGAATCAAACTCAAATAATATTTGTTAACATTTATGTATACGCATTTGTATACAAATATATCAATTTATTATATTAAGTAATTAATATGATATTAATCAACAATTAATATATAATACGATGTGATCATCCATCAAACATCAATTTTATTTTAGTGTTTTTTCGTTAAGTCACATGTATCGCAAAAACTTTCGTTAATTAACTATGACTTCAAACTTTCGGTAAGTTATAATTTTTAGTTGAATAGATTTTTAGTAATTTCTATAGTTGCATACGATTGTTATGGCAACGCAACAGAATAGTTAGTTAACTAAGTATATATATAGTTAATCTTATGGTAGAACCCACTCCTGGTTTATAATTTTTAATCCCTAATAACATAAAGGTACTAAAAACGGGTCATAGCGTTATTAAACGAGTTGGCACACACTTTACTATCCTTAATTAGATATATATAACGTGTATAACTGTAAAAATAAATAACATTGAAGGGTAAAACAAACTCATAAAAGTTATATTATTTTGCATCTCTATATACATGATAACAAGAACGACACATTCATAGAAATCTCACTTTTAATAGGTAATTACAATCTTATGTATCAAATATATTAGTTTTTTAGTCAAGATGGCAAACTGACAAATCCATTTATCAATATAAGAAATAGGAAAAATCCCTTTGTAGACGTAATACTGCGGAGACACAGACGGACGAACGGATGGACGGACAGTGTCCAAAGCATAAGCTCTACTTTTTTAAAAAGTGAGCTAAAAATATTCTGGAGTTAGATTTATTTGTTGAGAAGTTACATTTCATATTTATTCGTTAACACTAGTTTAATTACCACGTTTGCATACGCTCATTCAATTGGACACATGCCCCATTTTTAAGGGTTTAAATAATTTACAATTGTCTAATATATTTAATTAGGTGAGGTTGTTTTTTGCCCACATTATCTGACCAATCGGTAAGAGATACGATTACCCCACAAGCAAAAGATTATGGTCAATCTATTGTGGGACTCAGCAAAACTAGAGAAATTTTCAAAATAATTAGTTTAAGGGAGGTTAAGGCGGGTTATAAGTACGGATAGTACAACTCCTATTAGCCTTTGTGAATGTTGTGCAAAATATTGGTGCGCTTGCTATTCACATATGGTTTTAGTTTAATAAAAGCATCTATGCTTTTAGTGTCTCTAGTAATGTTTATTTTAATAAACGCATTTCTAGCAATTATTTAAACACGTATACTATGTAAATACTATTAAGCTTATTAACGCTATTGCATTGTATCGCGTGCGCACTCTTCGTGATGACAAATTTCATTATTATAGTTTATGATTATGATTAAGATATTATGATGTCATCACTTAATATAAATAACATAATTTGTGTTTGTCTGTCTGTCTGTCTGTCTGTGAAGGCCTTTATAGGCGCCTCCCCTGGGAACCCCACCCAATCGACACAAATATGATTGGATTCAGCTTGAATAGGGGTTCGGGATGGTAGGATCCCCCTAAAAAATAGGGGTGAAATAACTGTTTCAATAGCATTATATGCGACTTTCCCGAGCGTCCACCCACTCGACACCAATATTAATGGATTCACGTCAAATAATGAGGAGTTATTAGGAGGGTTTCGAGGTGGCAGTTACCCCCTTATGCAGGGGGGAATAATATTTTCAACAAACCCTTCGACACCTATATCATTCAATGCAGCTCAGAAAACGGAGTTAAATGAAGGGTCATTCGAGGT
This sequence comes from Phthiracarus laevigatus, assembly GCA_034700185.1. Classification (NCBI taxonomy): domain Eukaryota; kingdom Metazoa; phylum Arthropoda; class Arachnida; order Sarcoptiformes; family Phthiracaridae; genus Phthiracarus; species Phthiracarus laevigatus. The sequence continues at coordinate 15,034 of JAQIXJ010001671.1, read as the reverse complement.
GGTGGGCACCCCCTTATTTAGTTGGGATGAAAAAAACTTATATAAACCTTTCGACGCCTATATCATTCAATTCGGCTATAAAAATTGAGTTAAATGAGGGTTCACTTGAAGGATGGGCACCTCCTCCAGAAAGTTGGCTAGGCTTAGATAGGCAAGTAGGGAAGGGCGGTGCGGATTGTTAATAATCCGTGCGAAACACGGGCTGATGCCTAGTTATAATATAATACAAATGAGCTACATATAAATTTTATCTCTAACTATGTAAAAACTCACAATTTACATGTATATTACAGTATTTGAATGACAACTTAAATTATTAAAGCAGAAAATAAGTTTAATATCTACCATAATTTTGCAAATAGATTATCTGATATTTTAAACATTTTGTTATGTTGTTAGAGAAAATACAACATTAACTTAAATAATTTAATTTTCTCTGATTACACCCCTTAACAGTGGTTTTCAAACTTTTTCTTTGCGCGACCCAAAATTTAAAAAAATTTTCTTCTGCGACCTATAATATCAAACTATTTTTTAAAATAAATAATAATGTGCTTGCATTTTAGCTCGTAATTTATCATTATTTTGAATAATATTCTACAGCGCTAATCTCAATTCATTTTCAACATTTAATTTTAATTATAAATAAGTACGAGTAGAAGAGATGCCATAATAGGTTTGTTTAACAATTGTCAACTTTATGTTGTGACCCATAACTAATGATAATTTCCAACAAGATTGGAACACACAAGAGATGGCATATTGAAGAAAAAAGTGTGTGTTGAATAAAGGAATAGTATGATAGAAGTAATGTATGATAGAGGGATTGATTGTTAGAGGATTTGTTTGATTGAACTTTTCAAAGTTTTTCCATAAATGAAAATTATTCGCCCTTCATATTAGCTACCATTGTCATAATTAAATGACAAATGCACTAATCTTATATATTTAATATGCTTTAATTTATTTATTTTAATTAAAGTTAAATAATTTCTCACTGCAAAAATTTAAAAACACAATTGAAGCAAAAAAATTAGTTAAAAAGAATAATTTAAAATTAATATATTAGAAAATTTACAGGGTTTAAACTTTAAAAGTAGACTTTCCTAGAATGAGAGTTGACTCGAAACTTGTTTCTCACTTAATTATAAAATCAGAGTAGCCTCTTCTAACTTTAAAGTAGCCTTTTCTAACAATAAAGTAGATTTTATTTCATAAGCACAATTACATTGTGTACATAAAATTAGTTTATTCAAATGATAGTAAATTTTTTAATTAATTATTTAACATTCAATTGATATTTTAATATTTAAACTAATAAACAAATCGATAATACAAATCACTAAACATAATTCACTAAACGAAAACACGTGTTTTTCTACTTTGTTTTAAAGTATACTTTTAAAGTTTAAACCCTGTATAAAATTAATTGTAAAGTTATATATATTTTAATTTTCTATTTACTTTTAAATGAAGATAATTATTCTGACATAAAATCAATGTTAATATCATTCATTAAAATAATATTAAACAAGTTAAAAAACTTTAAACCCTAATTTTTATTTTTATATAACATTCACTTTAAGCAGATACCAGTTAAATTTAAAATGTTACGGTTTAAATGTTCATTGCATAATTAACTTGATGTCACTCGATAAACAGTAATGACAGATATACATATAAAACTAACGATTTACTTTACATATTGTAAATATAAATAAAATGTAAAAATTCTCAGCATTGCTACTTTCAAACTTAGAAAGCCGACATACGACAAAAATTAATTTCCGAAAAATAAAATACAGTTGTAAAATCTTTCCTTTATACTTAGAATTAAAATACTCATACTAACAAAACCAAATATTCAGCTCACAATAAAAAACATTATGTAATTGCTAAAACCGATCACAGATTAAAAATATTCCAAAATAAACATATTTAACAGCAAAATAGAACGACAGTAAAACCCAATAAAATGCCTGCGTGTAATACTAGTAATTGAGAATTTAAGACGATACAACTAAAAATATGGAATGTTTTCCTGTTTTTATAAACAAAGAGTGATATAAAAATATATTATATTTATGCAATCAGAAATAGTATATCATTGTTCAAATAAACTTGAAGTCCGAACATAATCTCCCAGTTTTCATATATTTAAATTAGGGACTTTAATCAAAAATAGTGGACAGCATAATTTAATTTTCTTGAGATTCTAAAAACATTGCTTGGATATTTTGTTTAAACAGCAAATTTTTTTATAAGTTTAAATCTAATTTATAACTAAATAAGCAAAATATATCAATATTGAAACAAATTTTATGTAGATTTTTTTTGGGGGGAGAGTGGGGGTGTTATAAAATTCTATTATTTTGCAATGTTTACAGTTTATTTTACTGTAAGTGCTTTATATGAGTTTTTAGATTTTAAATTTCTGTAAAGAGTTCCAAGTTATCTTAAATGTTTAATTTATTTGTACTGAAGATAATAATTTCATACTTGAAATTATTGGTCTAGTAAATCAAATAAAATTCTACAAATACTCTAAATTCGGAAACTCAATTTTGCGGCTCAACAAATTATAGAAATCGTGGTATGAGTTAACCTTAATTATGTCTGAAAGATTGTTCTTTTAGACGAAAAATGAAATATAAAACTATATGCATCAGAGAAAAATTAAAAAATTGATGCCAAAAATTGCTAATTTTAATCATTAATTAAAATTCTTTATTTAAATATTTGAAAATGAACAAACTACCTTTGGTTTTATTATTATAATATATATTTTTATGTCACATCAGTTTTTTTTATAACAAACAGAAAAACTAAGTCCAGATTGTTAGTTGCAAAGTCTTAATTTCATTGCCGTTAAATAAATCCGACGTCAAGCTAACGATAAAAGATAAAAATAATTAACAATGATATAATTATAACTAGATTTTTAAAAACATATTTAAGGAACAGTAAGGTACTTTTAGAAAAATATGTTAAACTTTTAAATTTAGGAAATAAATATATTTTGATTTTCCATAGAGAAAACTAAACTACTGTATATGGAAATTAATTTTTATTCTTGAAAACGTTGCCGAAAAATATTTTACTAAAAAATAAGTGTTATTACTAGAGCCTAGACTTTTTCGGAAATTGCAACTTTTTATTATCGCCTAAAGCTTTCGGAATTAATAATATATGAATTATATAACTCGTTACAAATAAATATAAACTAAGTTAACTTTCAGAAAACTCCGAAATAATGGTATATTTAAAAACTTACAAAAATTTCCCGAAATATACAATTAAATGAAAAATTGTTATTGAAATTTAAGGAAATTTAGGAGAGGACGTTTTAGGAAACTTTCTTTAGGAAAAAATCAGGGTTTTTCGTAAATTATGTCAAAAAACTAAAAAATTGTCAAAAAAAATCCAATGATTTTTACTCATCTAAATTTTTTGGATTATCATAAATTTAAAGTAAATCAGGCCAAGAAAGTTAAATAGTTTTCAAATTATCTTATTTTATTGATTAAAAATTTTTCCGAAATGTCTGAAAAGGTGACCGAAAAGTTGATTTTTTGTCCAAACCTCCAACAGAAATATTGATGTTTTAGTAGAAAAAAATTTTAGGCTTGGTATAATGTAATAAACGCATTTGGCATTAAAGCTTATATTATGGTTCCATGTTTAGCAACAAATTTTTAAAATTAGCATTAAAATTAGCAACAATTTAATTAAAACATTTATGAAATAGCTCGAAAAATCTTAAACCAACTAAATTTATCATAAAAACTTTAATTCTTGATTTTATTATTAACCCAAATAAATTTTATGTTAATCTTTTAAACGATACAATGATATGTAATAAATTTATTTAATGAATTAAAAAGTTCCATATGAGTGATTTATTAAACATATTCTTGACGAAAAAGAAAAAGGTTGAATAAAGAAAATCTTAAAAAACACTTAATTATAATATAATAACTTTTTTAATGATATCATATATTTATAAAACCCAAATTTTAAAATTTTTGTTCCCATATTTCAAAAATTATGTTTCCAAATAAACACCAAATTTCTCAATTTGTTTTAACCATAGTTACCTAAGGGGGTGCTTGCCCAGGGTTGACCCCCCCCCCAGAATTCTGGGAAAGTTGATTCCCCTTAATGAAAAATCAAGAATGTATTGAAAAAGTGGTATTTTTTTGTTTAAAAAAACATTTTGGTCTGAAAACAAAAAATATTTTGGTCTTAAGCATACATTCCGCAATCGATAAGCATTTGAGCGTTTTTAATTTTTTATTTGCATTAGGCGTCAATAGTCTGCAAAAGTGTATTCAAAAAGTATTAATTATGACGTAACTTTTGATAAAAAAAATTAAAAACGCTCAAATGCTCATCGATTGCAAGTGTATGGTTTGAAGACAAAAAAAATATTGTCGTTTAAATCCGATGAGATTTAGACCCCTCCCTAAAATATTGAGATCTGACACCCCCTAGCACTTCAGACGATGGGTAACTATTTGGTAAAAACGCATTACTAACCTTTGAATTTTAAATTCTATTTCTCACTCTTTATATCACTCTTTATATTAAGAAAAATTTTGATTTTTACATATAACATACATTAATTATATTAAAAAATGTAAAATTAATTAAAATGAATATAGAATAGAATAGATTAAAAAATCTAATAAACAATATAAATGGAATTAACATCTACTGTTAGTATTAAGATTTTATTCCAATACATTGCTATAAAACGTCTTTTAAGGGGTTTAAAAGTTAAATTGGGTTTTATAAAAACGAATACTAAAATCTTATTAATAAAAAAGTTATTATCAAACCTAATTCCATGTTAAAAATTGATAATTTCTCATCTAAGAAATCTACGATTTAAATAGAATTGTTACGGTAAAGATTCACAAAATATAGAATTAAGAAACAAACACCATTTCGTATAACACATATTTCATTTAATAGTAATGATGTTAAGCAATCAAATTATTATTACTATAAAATGGTTATATTGTTCAGCACTGCAATACATTATTAATGAAATTTCATTTGTGCATAACACTAATTATAAAAATTAATAGACAGTAAGAGTTAGTTGCGGAATAATCCTATTTGCGTGATCTTTCATCAACACTAATATCATACAGTCATACAATTTTATTCATTATTTAATCAGTAATTTATTTTTATTTTATGTTTCAATTTATCCTTAATTTTTCCTTAATATATTTCATTTTAAAAATAGATACATATCATTTAAACATTTAATCATACAAATAACTTAATACTTTAAGCACATACGTTTGTTTTAATAATTTGGTCGTAGATATGGTATAAATTTAATATACAGTTCACATACAGTTGGCTTATAATGCGCATCTGTTCGATTGATTGTAGTGAATATACTGTAGTGAACTCTAACGATTGGCACTAACACTAGTGTCACACAACGAAACACCTAAACACCGAAACACGCTGTTGTCTACTCCTTTATTACATTATTTCCATTTACAGTATACTTACTATATATAGTAATTTGAATTTTGATTAACTAACATTCAATTATGTTTCAATACGGTGGTTCTCCCCAAATATTAGTGTTAAGTAATGAATTAACCAATTAATTAATTGATAGATATTATGATTAACTATTGATAATATGATTAATGTTAATATTAGGTCAAAATACGAAACGCGAATCAGGAAGAAAAGTTCAATTGGAAAATATAAAGGCTGCCAAAAATATCGCCGATGTTATTCGCACGTGTTTGGGTCCACGTGCTATGCTTAAGGTATAAGATATGAGATATTCATTTTTCCAGTAATTAATAACCATATAAATATTAGATGCTAATGAATCCAATGGGAAGCATCGTAATGACCAATGATGGTAACGCTATTCTTCGTGAGATAACAGTTCAACATCCGGCAGCAAAATCAATGATTGAAATAAGTCGCACTCAGGACGAAGAAGTAGGCGATGGCACCACATCTGTCATCATCTTAACTGGAGAATTATTGTCTGTTGCGCAGCCGTTTCTCGAGCAGAACATTCATCCAACTATTATTATTAGCGCTTTTCGTCATGCATTAGAAGATACGCTCGTCATTTTAAAAGACAATATTGCCATTCCTTTAGACATCAATAATGAAGACAAAATTATTGAAGTAATTAAAAGTTGTATCGGCACTAAGATGTTAGGCAAATGGTAATCTATTTTAACGCATTATGATATATATTACCAATTAATTAATACATTAATTAGGGGAGGATTTGCTTGTAAGCTTGCATTAGAAGCTGTAAAAACTGTTTGTATTGAAGAAAACGGTAGAAAAGAAATCGATATCAAACGATACGCAAAAGTAGAGAAAGTTCCTGGTGGTTCTATTGACGAATCGCAAGTTTTGAGTGGAATTATGTTAAATAAAGATGTCACACATGCGAAAATGAGAAGGTATGCTCATATACTCTATTTTAACAAACCTTACTATTATTTTAAGAATGAATTGACGAATACTTTGTTGGCGGGATAACCATAACGTGTTATCTCGCACGCGAGTATTATGAACCTTTTAAGAATAAACTGAGTTTTATTTTCTGTTTTATTTTCAACATTTGTAAACTTAATGCTACTTTCTTGAACTTTAATTTAGGCGTATAGAAAATCCGCGAATTTTATTGCTTGACTGTGGTTTAGAGTATAAAAAAGGCGAAAGTCAGGTAACTTTTTTTTAAAAAAAAATTATACATCTTAAAAATAAATTAACACTTATGAATATACAATAATTATAGACTGACATAGAAATCGTAAGAGAAAATGATTTTACTCGTTTGCTCCAAATTGAAGAAGAATTTATACAAAAGATGTGTTCCGAGATTATTAAATCAAATGTGGATGTTGTCATAACTGAAAAAGGAATTTCAGATTTAGCACAGCATTATTTGGTAAATGCTAATATTTCTTGTATTCGTCGGGTTAAGAAATCGGACAATAATCGAATTGCTCGAGCATGTGGCGCTACTATTGTATTCCGCACTGACGAGATCAGAGACGAAGATATTGGAACTCAAGCTGGACTTTTCGAAATTAAAAAAATTGGAGATGAGTGAGTCTGTTTTTGTGTTATTATTGTAACAAACGAAATATTATTTGATTATAGATATTTTTGCTTCATAACCGGATGCGCTAATCCTAAAGCGTGCAGCATATTATTGCGCGGTGCGAGCAAAGATATGCTCAATGAAATCGAGAGAAACCTTAACGACGCTATGTGTGTTGCGCGCAATATTTATATGGACCCATATATACTGGCTGGCGGTGGTGCTGTTGAAATGGGTCTCGGAAAAGTATTACCCATTAACTTACCATAATTAAATACATACCCGTATACCGTACAGTATTTATTATTATTATATTTCCATTACAGTTACTCAATGAAAAGGCAAAAGCCATTACTGGTGTATATCAATGGCCATACAGAGCAGTATCGCGAGCATTAGAAGTAATACCTCGTACTTTAATACAAAATTGTGGAGGAGATTCTATTCGGACATTAACTGCTTTGCGCGCAAAACATGCCGCTTCATCGGCTGACAACAGAATATGGTGGGGAATTAATGGAGAAACCGGGCAATTGGCCGATATCTCTGAATTGGCTGTATGGGAACCACTTTCTGTTAAATTACAAGTTTACAAAACGGCTATTGAGGTTTGTAGCAATAATAATTGAGATGAACGATATTTCCAACACACTATGTTAATATTATATGTATAGACTGCTATATTACTTCTTCGCATCGATGCTATTGTTTCGGGTTCGAAAAAGAGAGAACAAATAGAGAAAGAGAAGCAAACAGAACGCAAGAAAACTGCAGAACCAACCGAAGAATCACAAAAAGATGATTAAACATCGATTTTAATCAATTTATTAAATGAATATTTTAAAAATATTAATTTAACAATTTTCGAATAAAAATATCACTTTAAACTAACAAAATTTTGATTTTTAATTTGTTACTTAAATTTAAAGGAAGATGTGTAGCAAAAAATATAATTTTAGGTCCCACCGAGATTTGAACTCGGATCGCTGGATTCAGAGTCCAGAGTGCTAACCATTACACCATGGGACCTCATGTAATTTCAAAGCTCAACAACTACTTATCTATTATATATAATAAAGTTATTTATTTTTATAAATAGATGTCATTACATACATATCAATTTTGAAATCGCGTAAAGAGCTATAATCAAAACTCAAATTAATAAATACTTACTAATATACTTATATGTAATGATAAAATATATAATTATATATGTATATATTGCCACATTATTTATATGTTTAGTCTAAAAGGTGAGCTCAATTATTGAAACTGTAATAAATGTAGATAAGTATACTGTATAAGTTTTGGATTAACATGTAAGTATATTGATCTTTACAATAATACTCATCAAACTAAACATATAAACTAACGGTAGTTAATAGTAACTTATAATATACGTATAAGAATTACTTCGGTAATTCCGAATCTTATAGCGGTCCTAAAACTTGCTTCGAAAAATTAAAAACTGATAGTATTTTTAAGGCTAATTCATAAAAAATGTGGTTAAATAGAAATGAATTTGTAGGAAATATAATGTTTTAACTAATTTCGATATCCTATATCATATCCATACATCGGCTATCAACAACTGATTCAGGGATGTGTGGCAGCAATTACTGTTAGTCTATTAGTCTTTAATATAAAACTCTTTCCTAAATTTGTTGTTGAAATATATATATATATATATATACTATTATATTTTAATAAAGTCTCTAATATTAAAGACTAATAGTACACAATTGCAGACTTTTGACGCCAAAGATGCATAAAAACGAAAAAGTAGTTGTTGATAGTTGCGAGAATGAGTTGTTGAAGCCGATATATGATCATATCTAATTTAGTACTCATATTCAAATACATAGATATCATATATATCGTAATATGGAAAATATGTTGTAATCTATTAATTTATTATTTCCAGTTTCTATTAACTAAGAATGTCTAAAAAATGGAAAATAATTGGAATATCGGGGTAATTAAAATTAATTAAGTGTTATTATAAGAATAAGTGATTTTTGATTCGATGGTCAATCTATGTTAATATTAAGGCAATGCTTTCACAAATCAATAGAGCTTTGAAAATCGTTAAAAAATATAGTGACAAATAGTTTTGAGTTAATGAAATAATGGTTTGCCTTTTCGCAAACTAAACCAAACCTTATTTTTCACTCTGAAACCATCTGAAACCAGAACAATAACAAACCATTACAAAAAATAATTATGTAAACCAATCCAACCCATTAATTTAACTTTTATCCCGTTAACACGATTAAAAATTATTTTTTTGAGTACTTAAATATTAGCGTTATATTTTTTTTGAAGATTTAACGCAATCAATAGGTATTTGGACATTAGAAACGCATTTACTATTAACTATTTATTATGTTAATTAGAAGAAGAATAAGCTATTATACTCTAAAATTATTTATGCTATTCTTCTGTAAATGGTTTAATGGATTGAAATTGGTTTTATTAGTATTTTCAAACCGATCCAAACCAAAATTTAAAAATTTATCCAAAACCAATCCAAACAAAAAAATGGTTAAATCCATTAACTAACCATTAAAAATCTAACCATTATCACTAAAGGTGCTAATGGTTTGACTTTTCCCCAAACCAAAACCAAAAATTTACGTCATCAAACCAGCCCATTTCAAACCATTTTAATAAATAATTATGGAAACCAAACCAAACCATTAAAAACCATAAACCATTAATAAAAATTTTATTACGTCAACATGATTTTAAAATAATTTTTTTTTATAAATACTCAATTATTAGTTATATTTTATTGAAGATTTAACGCAATCTAAGGTTACAAGTATTTCGACATTAGAAAAGCATAAACTATTAACCGTTGTTTTTAAAGTTAATAAATTATGTTTATTAGAAGATTCCGCCATAATACTCCAAAATTATTTTAACTATTTTTATGTAAATGGTTTAATGGTTTGAAAATGGTTTTCTTATTTTTAGTATTTTCAAACCAATCCAAACAAAAATTTAAGAACTTAAACAAAACCGATCCAAACCGCAAAAAATGGTTAAAACCAAACCATTAGCATCATTAATTAGCACCTAGTTTTATGATCATACGATTTTCTAATATACGATTATATATTAGAAAAATGTTCCGAAATCGTTAGGAGTTTTAGATTATAAATTAATTCAAAAATTAGTAATAGTTACCCAAAACATCAAGTTTTTCGTTAAAAAATTTTTCTTTTATGAAAAAAATTCATTTTAAATTAAACTGTTCATCAACAGAAACTAATTAAAGTTATTGATATAAATTTTAATAGGAATTCTTTTTTGAATAAATTATGTATTAATCTTATCATTTTGATTGCACGAGTTTTAAAGTTTTAAATAAGAAAGTTTTTGTACCATCTTATTAATTTGGATTAATTTTAGTACATTTAAAACTAATTTTCTTAAAATCGTTAATTACAGTATGTATAAATTCTTTCGAATAGTTACACAAATTTAAGCAAGTAATTAAGTAATTCATTTAAAAAATTGTTTAATAAACGATTTTCAAAACCCTTATAATCACGAAAGCACTAAATTTTACATAAAATAATTTTTTAGCGGTTTGTTTGAATAGTCTAAAAATTTGTCATTGAAAGCGAGAAATACTCATAAAAATGAAATATTTTGCAGATTTTATAAATTAATATAAACTATTTTTTTAATACATTGAACTTTTTGTTAAATTTTCATTCAAATTCGATTGGTTCAGTTCTGCATTTATACATTTAATTCGGTAATTAAACTGAAATTTTAAAAAATATGTTAGTATTACTTGTGGTGGAAAAACATCACTGGCAACAAAATTATTGGAAAAATATGCTGGAAGCATTCTAATAAGTCAAGACGATTTTTTTAGGCAAGAAGATGATCCTAACCATGAATGGGTTGATGTTAGTAATTCAATTAGACATCAGAATTGGGAAAGTATATCAAGCGTCGATTGGTTAGCATTTTATAATACTGTTCAGTTTTATCTAAACAAACCACCAGAAACTGATAATTCATTATTAATCATTGAGGGACATATTATATTCGATTATAAGTAAGTACTCATAATTCAAATGATTTACGTACACATTGGTCCACATCTACTTCTAGATTTTAAATTCTATATTAGTAACAATTTTAGTCAATCACTTTTAAAAGGATGAGTTTATTAAGCTTAAACTAAATTATGAAATAATCGATTATTTACTTGTGCCACAAATTTGCCATTCTTGAACTGAACCTAATTTTAGTTTAAGATTTACAAGTTCTAATTACCGGCAATTTTATAATTGTCCTTCAGCTAACTTATTCATTAATTATATAAAATTTAATTTATTCATTAATTCATTGTTTATTAGCTAATTTATATATATTTATATACGGAGTATATAATTAATTAGCATTGTTTTTCAGACCACTCAACGATATTTGCGAAACGAAATTTTTTGTTACATTAAATAAAGAACAGTGTATGGAAAGAAGAATATGCAGGCAATATATTCCCAAAGATCCGAATGGCTATTTTGATTTTATATGGTCGATGTATGAAACATATCATTCAAGAATGCGCTCGAATTCACACATTGGTAATCATTTCATATTATTTTTGTAACGTTAGTATTAAATACTGATTATTTTATATTTAATTACCGTAGTATTTATTGACGCAAGTCTCGATCAACAAACTATTTTTGATCAAATTCTTAAATACATCTAATGTGCTGTTTATATATTGTTTATTTTTATTTTAAACTTTTAATAATACTTGATAAAAAATTAATTGTTGAATTCTAATAAAACATTAAAATATTTAAAATTTACTTATACAGTTATGATAAAGTTTAATTACAACTTATTAACTTTAGTTGATTGAAACAAAACATTTACTTTATAGTATAGTATTTTTTAATGTAATCCTCATTAATTAAAGTTCATTACAAACAAAATTCTTAGCCCAGGTTCAGGTTCGGTTCCAGCTTTAAAGACTTTGACCTGATCCACATCTTTAAAAAAATTCAAAGTTTAGATAATAAAATAAATTGTCGCAGTCCGGTGTTCGGATAAAAGACCATTCCATAATAATCTGTAGTTCAAAAATGGTTATTAAAAATAGTTCCGAATCTTTTTTAATGATTAGAAAAAACTTTCAAAATCTTTAGAAAAATTCGTTAGAAGTTTTATTTTCAATTAAATTTAAAAATAATCTATAGTTAACCAATGCATAAAATATTTATATTGAACACCTTTCTGTTATCCTTAATAATTTAAAATTATGAAAATGATTTCATCAAATATTCAAGCATTAAGATATATTTTTTAAAATTTTATAAACATCGTTTAAATGAATAATGATTGAACCCATGATTTATTGATTTTAACCTAACAAGTTTTGCTTAAAACTTCGGTAATGACAAATATCACTATATATAAAAAACATTATTTGTTTGTTTGTGAGTTTGTGATATCCTTTATAGGCGCCTCTCCTGGGGGTCCCACCCCCTCGACACCTATATCAATGGATTCAGCTAGAAAAGAGGAGTGCACATCCGGAGGTTTCAAGGTGGTGGGACCCCTCCTGAAAAAATGGGGGTGGAAAAAATAATTAAAAGCACTATATTTGACCCTCCCGAACGTCCACCCCCACAACACCTATATTATTGGATTCAGGTCGAAGAGAGGATGTCATGTAGGGCGGTTACGAGGTGGTGGGCGCCCTCTCAAACAGGAGGTGTCCAAAAAATTTTAAAAATACCCTTCAACACCTGTACCAATCGACTCTACTAAATAAGCTGAGTAAAATGAGGGGTCACTCGGGTGGGTGGGCACCCCTTTATACAGGAGGGGTCCAAAAAATTTTTAAATACCCTTCAACACCATTATCATTCGAGTCTTAGATACAGCCATACATACAGTCTTCTACACAGTCATACACACATCCATACACACAGTCATGCACACAGTCACACACAGTCACACACAGTCATAAGCCGGTTGAGTCCGACATGGACGTGTGGAGTCAGACATGAGCGGGGGGATTCCGACATGGGCGGGGGGAGTTCGACATGGGCTTGGGAGTTAGACATGGACGGGGGGAGTTAGACATGGGCTGGGGAGTTAGACATGAACGGGGGGAGTTCGACATGGGCTGGGGAGTTAGACATGGACGGGGGAGTTCGACACGGGAGGGGGAGTTAGACATGATCGGGGGAGTTCTATAAACAAAGCTCTAAGGACAGTTTATATAATTGAAAAAACCATATTTAGAGTTTCCGATAGTAGTATATAATACCCCTCTTCTCCGCGGTTTTTGACCAAATTTCAACTTCTGGCCGATTCTTATATATATATAAAGTATAATAAACTATTGGAAAAATCAACTACTATTAAATACATGTTAAAGACATACACAAATACATATCCGTAAACTTCTGGCCGACTCTTATATTGTATTATTTGTAGTAAAAAATATATTAATATATATGAATATATTTATGCTTAAAAAGCTATTGAAAAAATTTTAACCACTATTTAATACAAATTAACAGTTTTCAACTTCTGGCCGATTCTTATATACTAAAAAATACTGCGTAAAAAACCTATTGAAAAAAAATGTATTGAAAAAAGCATATATAAAAAACTGAAGGTTAAGATATTATAAATAGTTTTTTATACAGTTTTTTATAAAGGGGAATAACGCGCATAAAAAATAGCATAAAAAATGCTATAAAAAATAGCAAAAAAAAATTTATAAAAAATTGGGGGGAGGCGGGAAAAACAGCATAAAAAATAGCAAAAAAAATCAAAAAAAATGACAAAAAAAATCAAACCTCCCTTATATAAGAGCTGAAGCTCTAAAAAAATTTTATTCATGTTTCATGAGTGAAAACGGTTATAACATGAGTAAGTTAGTTTTTTTTACTTTTATTAAAAAAATTGCATTAAAATATATTGAAAAATTTATAAAAAATTTAAACAAAAATGAATTAAATACTATGACAAAATGATGTACCACTGATTTAATACATAAAGTCCTCTAGTATTAAAAAATTAAATTGAAATTAAAAATTGAAAAACTTTATATATATACAGAATAAAAATACAGAATAAGCTCGAGAATTCTGTATTGATTTTTTCTTAATTAAGAATTTAATTTTAAATGAAAGATATACATATGCTTAACGACTCCATATAAGAATAAAAAATTTAAAGTTATACGTTTTCGGTTATTGATATTTTGAAAGTTATGTTATGATTTTTATACATAATACAGAATAAGCTCGAGAATTCTGTATAGATTTTTTTACAATTTAGTTTATTATTAATAATGAAAGATATATATGTGCTTAACAATTTCGTATAAGAATAAAAATTATAAAGTTAAAACTTTTCGGTTATTTGATTTTTGAAAATACTAATACAATATCTATCATACATACAGAATAAGCTCGAGTATTCTGTATAGATTTTTTTACAATTCAGTTTATTAATAATAATGAAAGATACGTATGTGCCAACGTTTCCATATAAAAATAAAAAATATAAAGTTAAAAGTTTTCGGTAAATGATTTTTTGAAATGTTTGTTATTAAATATATACTTAATACAAAATTCGCTCGAGAATTCTGTATAGATTTTTTGTAAATTCTAAATAATGTTTTTAATAAAAGATATATATGTGCCTAACGTTTCCATAATTGAATAAAAAATATAAAGTTAAAAGTTTTCGGTAAATGATTTTTTGAAATGTTTGTTATTAAATATATAGTTAATACAGAATTAGCTCGAGAATTCTGTATAGATTTTTTTACAATTCAATTTATTATTAATAATGAAAGATATATATGTGCTTAACAATTCCATATAAGAATAAAAATTATAAAGTTAAAACTTTTCGGTT
>JAQIXJ010001670.1:0-19355 GCA_034700185.1 Phthiracarus laevigatus | reverse complement strand
AGAAAAATGTCCTCTATTTTAGAAAAAATTCTCAATTTAATCAAAAAATGGGGCCGATCCCCTATGGAAGTTGGGAGTTCCTCTTTGTCAATTTTAAGATAAAATCCGGTAACATTTTTTGCAGTGATATACATGGCTCTCCGATACATTAAATTGCGGGCTCATAATAGACCTGTTATTTAAATTAGGCTTAACAGGTATAAGTTGCGCCTCAATGAATAAATTACGCGCTGATTCGTTTAATTGTTCATTGTTGCTATAATTTTGTAATTTTAAATCGAAATTAAACAATGATGAATTTTTTAAAATAAATTACCAAAATCTGCAGACATTTTCAAATAATTAGAACAACGGGCACACATGTGACAAAACTTACCATTAATTACGTTTAATAAAAATAGTCAATAAATTTTCAAATATAATTTATTTCGGGTTTGGAAGGGATCAGAGGTCAAATCTAATTTCACCATCGCATTCAGCACCCAATAAATACTCTAAAAAATTTTTAAACCGATTAGTTTAAGCCACGCGATCATAAAACAATGTATTTGTAGCTACATCTCCACAAACACTGACTCGTCAATTCAATAAGCATAGCAACTCAAATATAAATCATAAATCCTTATTACAAATAATAGTTAATCAAAATATTTTATTATTTATAATTACAATTACTTTAATTTACAATTTCCATAAATAATTGACTACAATATTCATATTTTATAATAGTTCTGTAATTATATAATGTTAATCTTCAAATATCCTGAAAATCAAAATATATTTATATTCTATTTATTCTATTCTTTTCCTAAATTTTAAAATAATTTTTATTCTATTCTTATTCCAATTCCTATTCTACTAAATAATAATGAACAAATTAAAAATTAAAAGCCCATTATCTATATTTAAAATTAAATTACTCTCCTTTTTCTCCATAAATAATTTTTAGCTCACTTTGAATAGACAAAGTCGAGCTGATAAATTTGACTATGTCTGTCCGTTTGTTTGCACTCCGGTCAAAATGGGAGTTTACCGATTTCTTATATTAATAAAGGATTTTTGATATTGTTATCATGGGTTTAAGAACTAAAATATTTGTTCGCATAAATATGTCTTATCAGCGAAAAGTGAGCGACCTATGAATGAGTTGTCTTGTTTGAGTTTTTGAATCGCAATATCTTGTTTTGAGTTGTTTTAATTGCATCGTAAACTTTAATTAACTTACTCGTTAATACCTGATCAAAACTAATATAAAGGCTTTTTTCACCCGAGAAACCAATTAATTCTTTTTTCGCGCAAAAATACTATACAAAGATTTTATTTTTATATAATCTTTACTAAAAAATTAGTAAGTATTCGTGATCGTGACATGCTTTTAAAAAATGCGATACTCTCTGATTCGATTATGATCAAAGTTTACAATCGAATTGTCTAAATTGTATGAAATATCTGTGAATCAAAATTCAAGGGGCATTCGATAACAATTTAATAATAAAAGTACATACTGTATTATTTTTCGTATAAAAATGTTGTTTATTCTCTATATAGAATAATATCGTTAACAAAATAAAAGTTGTCGATGAGCTTTTAAATTATTTATACTTACATTTTTCGTCCCGAGTCTTCGTAAAACTTGACTTAAAAAAATCTATGGAGGACTTAAGTGCATGATATATTTTATTGAGTTTTTGTGATTTTTCGCTATACTTTCATATAAACAATCTACGTTTAGTGAGATATATTCGTTCGGAAGAATTCCAAATATAAATTTTAGAATATTATAATCATGTTTTCTGATGATTTAAATACAAAATCGTTAAAATCTATAAATTTAAGTCATAGCACTGTAATATATACTGTTTCATAACTAAGCCACGGGTAAGTTAAGCTTTTCTTCTTAAAACGAAACCTTATCGCAAAAAATACCAATTTGGTCTCTAATCCTAATATTCAATTGCGTTATTTTGACTGCGTTAACAGTTTTTTTTTCAATAATCACAGTATAATACAAACTTTATAGTTGGGTTTTATTTGAGCAGTAGAATAAACTGCTTACTTGAGTCGAAGTAATTAGATTCTAATGGTTTTATGGATTTACTGTATTTGCTGAATTCAAAACACTGCAACAAAAGTTCATTTACATTTCCAAAACAAATGCGCTTTTATGCTGATTTGTAAATGACTTAATTTTAATATTTTCAAGATATATACTCCATGTATTTGCTACGTGTTGCTACACTTATGAATTTACCGTACTTGTAAAAACTTTATAACATTTTACTATTATTTAATTTTAAATAATAGCGTAAATAGGGTGTAAATATAGTAACGTGAAATTAGTATCACTTCATAATATATTGTTATTTAATAACAAATTTTAAAAAATTTTACTAAAAGAAAATTAGAAATTTTTAAAAAATGTAAATTAAGTTCAATATAGCATTATTTTTACGCAAAAGTGGAATCAAAAACTTATGTTAGTGGCAAAGCTAGTGAGCATAATAAGAGATTTGATTCAAATTTGACTTTGTATGCAAAATTTATGAATATATTAAAAAAAATTTAGAGTAACCCTGAAATGGCTTCAGGCAAATTAAGTTGATGCTGCTTCATAATTCTCATATTCATCCATTAATTAATCGATATTATTAGTATATTTTATGAATAATTTAAAATAATCTATGCTTAATGATAGAGCTTTACTGTGGACGGAAAAATAATCGTTAATCTTATGTTTAAATAATCTAGTTTTAATTAATGTGATTGGTTCGAACCAAAGATAACTGTATTTTTATAGTTCTGTAATTGCGGTTAAAATATTTCGTTAACCTTAAAATAAGCCGTTTTTATCTCTGGTTTATCTCCAAAATAGTTTAGCAAATATGATATACCATACAAGTAAATATCTATCGAAATACTTATAAGTATTGACAATAACTCTTGTTTTGTATTTTATTAACTCCTAAAGCTATACGAAACTTTTAGCATCGCATTTCTAAGTCGAACCATTTTTATCTATAAATAAAAACACTATTTGCCCCAAAATTACTTGAAATGCCGTATATTACAGACTCTCTGATATATTAATATATATTAATATCATTTTGTTGTTTTCTAATCAAATAAACTTTTTCCACGCTGGAACTCCATTAACCGAAAGTGATAATAGTTTTTAGCATTAGAACTATGAGATTAAGTTTTTCATGGATTATTTTATGAATTATTAATTTGTTGTTATGTTTAAGAAGTTAAATATAGGATTTTATAAGAGACACGCGTCATAACTTGATTTAATTTGATTTTTTAAAATCGTATTAAACTTTAATTATAATCATGAAATTATTTTAATAAGTCAATGAACAAGAAAATTTTGAAAAAATTCTAAATTATTTAATAACAATTTAAGTTTTGTTGAAATATAATTTTTTAATTAATAAATATTATATGCGTTAAAGATCGTATTTTTAGGATTCATACTCAAAAAATCATACTTTATCTAATAAAACTCTATTTTACTGAGCATTGATTGCGTGAAAAAAACAAAAAAAGAAATATTTTTTTCAATAGAATTTTGAGCATTTTTGAAATTGATGAAAAAAATCTAATTTATAACGTCTTTAAAATTGTTATATATTGCGTTTTAGTTTAATGATATGTAAATTTGATTTTCTTGTTGAGCGAAATAATAAAAACAATCTGTAAAAAGGGCGCACAGTTTCCACGAACAGTTTGCTATATCAAAATAGCATTCGCCTAATTGTTTACGTGGACTTAAATAAAAACAAGATCGAAACGGTCATAATATCTGACTTTGTAATGTAAATTTAAGTCAGTATTTGGTCGCTCGCTTTCTTCGTTCACTAAAAACCATTGTTTTATATTATTTTTATTAAAATTTAGTTTGTGCTGTTAAATTCTAAAATTTTTCAATTATGTTTTAACATAGCATATTACACTATATACTACTTTGGCATACAGTGTTTAACTCGTAAGTTATATAAAAATTTTGTTAAATCGGCATATGCCACAAAAAACGTAATATTTCACTGAAGTCTATTCTATATTATTGGTGAAAATCCCTTTAGTATGATAAATAAATCGGTAAAATCTGTTTTTACGAAAAATATAAACAAATACAGGAATCTTGCGACCAGACATGGTTTTTTTGTTTTCCACTTTAGCTGGAAACTTGCATTAAAAAACTGAATGGCTTCTCATCATATACATGCAACTTCGTAACCAAATAAACGTATTGTTATAGGTATGTGATGTGAAGCCATTCAGTCTTTTCGGCAAAAGTGGAAAACAAAAAGCCATGTCTGATTGCTTCCTGATTTTTGTCCGTTTTGGCACGATTTGGGCCATTAGTGCCCTAATTATTATTTTAACAACGGAAGCTACCCACCCATTTTATGACAATTTTTACTTGACATTTTGGCCATTTTGGAGCGGATTTTGGACATTTTTCTCTTAATTTTGGAGTTTTGACCCTATTGAACCTTAAAATTTCTTTATCAATATTAGTAATCGGTAAAATTCCTCAACAACTTGATATTAATCGCGATATATATTGAATCAATGAACATTTATGCTTATATTGGCCAAAAAGATGGGTTCTGCAAGTTTATAACAATTATTACGAGGAAATAACGTCATCGCATATGTGGGACAACTATGTCAACTTAGGGCTGACTTCATTTTCTTATTTCCCGACGGATATTGGTCTAATGATTTGGTAAAAATTCGATGACGGTTTTATTAATACACGGGAAGAACCAGAATCAGTGTGGACATAGCAGTAAACTAAAATATCCCTTGGTATCCCTTAAAATTGAATAAATTTTTAAATACGGATAACTTTTAAATTGTCATGACAAAAATTAATTAAATTTTAAGTTGTTGTTTTTCATATAATCCAATAGATCGTTTTAGATCATCCGCTTATGCAGATGTAGTCAACAAACAAATATTGAATTGCTATTTGCGTCGAAGATTTGGTTAAAGTGTACTTTAAGTGGGGTTTTTTTATTGTTGACAACAAATTGAATTTATTAGCTTAAAAACATTTTAACAGAAAAAAGTAAATTAAAATATAGAGAGCGAGCGGGTAAAAAATATTAAATGCTATTTAAACTTAAAATTTTCTTTAAACATCAAACTTGAATCTTAAAAAATGTTGGCTTATGAAAAATAATTTTTCCTGCAATAATTAATATTAACCTCAAATTATATATAACTTTGCATGTAATTATTAAATTTACCCAAAAAAGCATTAGTTTTTGTTAGCTACTTTCGTTAATTTAACACTTTATCAATGAAAAAAACTCACTGTTGAAGTATCTAATTAAAGGACTGCAATAAAAAAGGAAAACTTGAAATTTTATTTTTACTAGCATTATAGTGATTTAAAACGTTTGTTAATCTTTTACACTTAACTATATCACATTTTTACTCTTCTGTTTATTAATTATTATTAAGTGTAAAAATTATAACAAAGAAATTTATTAATAAAATTTCGAAACATTATTAATGAAGTTTTACGGCAATATAGTAATCAAATTATATTCTTAATTTGTAAACTAAATATTTCAATAGAGAAATAATTCAATTTCAATTAAACTTTATTATATAAACTAATTCGTGAATTCGTTTTAAATTTTAAATGACGAGCAATACGTTTCAATATAAACAATGGTCGGTGTGGTACGAAAAATTTGGTTGCCGTTCAACGCATGTCTTACTGATATCTTGGGCTATTGGTAAATATTAAATTTGGAATATCGTGCATAAATCTTTGATAATCTATCCAATTTCGATATTTAATTATCTTATGTGTGATGACTAGATATTTTTAAAATTTCTGTTCAATCATTTGTTAAATTTAATTCGTTTACATATACAAACGTATTTCGAATTTTATTAAACGTAATTAATTTATTAGGCTGAATTTAATTTAGTCTTACTGACTTTTGGCTTCAATTGTTTCATGAAAATGCCATTAATATAGAGAAATATAGATTGAACTTCCAGGACGTGTATAACATGGACGCGAAATGTTGTGTACAGGTTTCAACTACATTTCGTTATAAAATATACATTTTTTAATAGAAGTTCAAAAAGTTTGAAAGTATTAATCAGACTTATTTTGATATTTAACTCCAACAGTTACAGCACAATGTTAAGTTAAAGTTAAGTTTGAAAGGACGGGATTGTAAAATTCGTTTGCTTAATCCCGAAAGTCTATAAATGATCAGCTTTTTGTGTGCAAACATCATCGAATTTTAATTTTTTCAATTTTATTACTAACATTTCAGTGAAATGGTTTGTTATATCTTTTATAACAGTATTGAGTTTATCAACAAAAGTTTAGATAAAAATTTTTATTCAATTTCCTGACAGCTTTATATTGATAAAAATAAAATAGCTTCGTGACAGGAGGGGACGGGACAAAATATTTCCTTAAACAGGACGGGAATCTAATTTTTAAAGTTTTTCCACCTCTAAAATAGAACGCCCGATAAGTCTAATATTTTTCTATATTTAGGAATGGTTGGGAAGCTTATAGAATTCAAAGAGAAAGTCAATTTACTTTAACCAGTATACTATTGACGTCGTGAGTCTCTAGATATGAATATACTATTATAAAAAGAATGCAGTTTCCCAAGAGTTATTTTTTATAATCTCGCATATTCTTATATTTACCCAACACGTAATAGCGAACATTTTTATCAATCATTCATTTTACCACTTACTATAATCATTCACAAACTGAGTGCATGAATAGAAATACACTCGTAAAGGCATTTACAGCGAAACAATTTTTTAACAGTGATTCTCGAAAAGCTCAGCAACTATTTTACTTCAAATACATTTTTAATAAGTCGACTCACGTTTTTTTAAAAAATAATTGTGCTAAATGTTTGCATTGTTGGCAGAACTCTATTGGTAACTCAAGTAACTCAAGCAAATTAAAATATAAGTAACGTACAAATAGTGGTGATAACTTGTTAGTCATTGAATCTTTATATAATCTTACATAACACTAGTCATTAGTATGCTTAGTACAGTTAACGTTTAAATCTGGCACATTTTTTATCTACAGTTAAATTTAGCATTTATTTCACTACTTAAAGATTATAGTTAGTAAACTGTACAGTTATAAGAACTAATTAAACGAAAGCATCAGATAGTAATTACTAATTAGACTGGTCACTAACGAAGTTATTTAAGTAGGCATAGGGACGTATTACGGTGTTCGTCTACTTTATAGAAGCGTAGAAAAAGTAAATTTTTATTTTTGAAAATTTCAAATATAAAATTTTTAATTAATTTCTCCATTATATTTCTGAAAGTATAAAAGCTCTACACCTTTTTGTAATGAAGTTTATTACAACAAGACTTATTGTTTATCCTATTTATTTCTAAAGAAAGAAAGAAGTTATGTTACGTTATTCTCTTTTACAGAATCAAGATTTATATTGACTATAATGACCAGTGCGTCCCATTTTTTATATTATTAGTTCACTAAATTAAGTACAATAGTTAATTTTTCTTATAGTCTTTAGTAAGTTTTTAGCTTGCTTTGCAAATCCTATGGCCATTCCTGTCATTGTGCACTCTTGCAGTTCTAATAACTGGAAGAATAAAAGAAATAAAAGAAGCGATACATAGAAAGTTTGACTATAGAGCTGTTTGTTGAAACATATGGTCAAGAGTCAGATTATTATGGTATTCCTTCATTTTAATACTAAAACAATAATTTATAATAATATTAAAAACCTTAAAATACGTTAAGCGCTAAAAATTTGTTTAAAACATATTCGTTAGTAATTCACGTTTAATGTCATTACTGTAATACAATAAAGTAAAAACGGTTCAAGTATTTTAAATATTGCAATTCTTGGGAACAATTCTCACAAATAAATTAATTTAAGTTAACAAAAATGTTAACTTAACGAATACATTAAATTAATTTATGCAGTCTAAATTGTTAACGACTCTAGAATGAACAAAAAAAATAAAATGGGCAAAAATAAGAAAATAATGAATTAACTTGAATCCAATTTCGACTGAATTTAAATATATAGAATATAAAACATATTTTTCAGGAGAATTGTTTCAAAAGTATAGACTTTGGCCAAATTGGTAATTATTCATAAGTGTATCGTTAGTACATCTTATTGCAGATATTGTTCGCACAATAAAAGTTGCAATAAAACTTATTTTAAGCACAAGAATAGCTAACTATTTTAAATTGAGTTATTATTTGCTAATGAAATCATAAAACTGTCATTTGGGTCTCTTTTTACTTTTTTCAAGTAAATCTTTTACATCTAAAGTGCTAATTTAATGGCACAATAGAAGCACAATATCGCAGAAATTTTTAATAATATTTAAAAGTTGAACTTTATTTATATATGATCTTATTTGATTTTTCTTTTTGTAGAAAAACAGAAAAAAGCTTTTAACAAAAAATAGTGAACGATTGGAACTAACGTTAGCATATATAGAGTATATTTGTATGCAATTTTGTTGTGTTGAAGACGAAAACATTTAATTGAATGGAGTTTGAAAAAACAATAAAAATAGTTAGCGCCAGTTAGTGATATATACGTGACAATACGAATGTCATTAATTTGGATTCTCTCGAATAATACCAATCTCCCAATATTTGTGATTCATTTTTATGAATTCTTGTAAGTGCTATGAGAATTAAGATTCGGCGAAACGGTATTTCTGGTGTGAAAATGAACTTTTGCTTTAATGCATTTTAATAATAGAAAAGCCCACAACACATTAGCGGAAATTACGAGAATGGCTGAGAATTGTTGATCATTGCTATGATAAGGAGATTATCGGAAAAACTCTACTAAAGAGTGTCGAAAATAAATGCCAACAAAAAACTTAATCTAATATAAACCGAAAAAAAACTTAATTCGATACTGTGAGCAAAAAATAATTTGACAAATGGACTAATATAAGCTTAGCGTTGTGTTCAGTTGGTTTGATAGAGTCGTATGGCTAATAAAACCTATCATAGAAATTCAGAGTTGGTTGCGTTAGTAATTTGTTTTAGAGTTTTCGAAAAAGGAGTTAGAGTTAAAGCGCAGCGAAATATGTTTCGAGTTTCGCATTAAATTCCTCTTTTGCCCATTCTTAGTCCTTCTCTATTGACACTTATTTTCTAAATGTGTGGTAAAATAAAAAGAAAAAGAACGCTATAAATGAAAACACCGCTAAATAATGAAAGAAATGCCTTTTAATAGCAGATAAGATTTTGAGCTAAATTGTTTTACACTGAGAAATGAGTGGGTATTTTCGCATTTTCGGTAAAAATGTTTTTCTATTTTATTAAATTTTTCTTATATTACAACTAGAAATGATCAATTTTCTTATTGATAAATTTATAATTTAAAGTTTTTTTAATTAAAGTTTTTATATTATATACATAGTAAGAGGAATTTATAAAAATTGTATTTCTGGATACTTCTATGCAAAATATTATTAAGTTCTCATAAATACTTCAAAATGTTTTTAATTCTTATTTTCTCATTCTTAATAAAAAAACCTATGATTCTTTAGAGTCAAAATAAAAATGCGATAATATTTGTACAGATTTTTTGAAAAAACTTTAAAGAATGTTTGAAAGTTTTGAATGCAGATTTAATTTCAAAAATCTTTTAGCGAAGTTTCTCACACCCTAATTGAAACTCAATTATTTTTAACCTAATTGTTTGCGACCAATTTGTAAATCAATGTATTTGAAGATCCCATCCACTCACCAAAACAAATAAAACAATATTGCTTAATGCTGCTCTCAACTTAATTAGAAACCCCTATATTAGGACTTTCTATTCTAAATTGTGATAAATTTTTTTTCATTTGGATATTAAATATACATCTGTAGTAAAATTTAATATGTAGGAAAAAATTCTATTCCACTTTCTAATTTACGCCGTGGATTATAGACTTTTTTGAAGTTAATTACGCATTTTATTCCATGTTGACATAAAGAATCTTTATAGAGAATTATAGCGAATCATATTGTACCTCATTTATTATATATTTTTTAATTATTTATTAAAGAAACCTTTTCTAAACAATTATCATGGCTTAATGGATCATAATAACAATTTTTATTCAAAAAATTTAATATTTAATGATGTGAACAGAATTTTTATTGCGACAAAAGATGAAACAGAATAATCAAATTTAATTATTCGTAATTGACCGGAAAATAACGCCTTAATTTCAAGGATTGTTTTACCGAAAACCTATAGCTAGTTAAGTATCCGCAGTTATCACGATTTTGCCAGAAGTATACGATTAGTTCATTGTATTGTAGCAGTAAAATACAGAAGGCTTAACATTTAGTTAGCTAATGATTGTGACAATTTTTTACTTTACTTTTACATAACAAAAAATATTCAAGTTTTTTCCTTTTTTGGCGCTTCTATTTATTAGCTGTGACTCGAAAAAAGTACGTAAAAAAGCGTTGTCTTTTTTTGCGGAAAATTAATTAAAACTAATTATTACAGTATCATCTGTATTGTATTAATAATAATTATATAGTATACTTATTCTAAAAAAAGAAAATTATCAAGTGTATCAAAATTAAAAATGTCTTTATTAAAATTGTTTATGAGCGAATATTATCGATAATTGGATTAGTTTAATATATTTAAAAATGTTACTGGATATTTCTATTTCAAAAACTGTAATCAATGATAACACGTCGCACTCTAATAAAGTATAACAATTTTGTTTCGGTAACGCAAAAATTTCGATTTATGTTTTCAACCACACGAAAGAAATATTGTCATACATTATTCTTATTCGTTAAAAATTTAAATGTGTCAGTGAACTTCAGCAAAAAATAAATTAAGGGTTCCCATATAACATGAATAATAGGCTAAATTAGCGCATTTGTATAGATTTGCTTTTATAAATTTCGATTAACTTCTGGGCAATGAATGGAAAATTCTGCACAACTGATAAAAATAATACATTCATTGGTGAAATAAATAAATGCATATTAGAGTTTTGGAGATAACGAAACAAGTTTGCAGATAAATTAAATTTTTATAAATTGATTCGAAGGCTTTTATATAATTTTGTAAACAACTGAAATTTCAAAGATTTAAAACTAACTTGAAAACTGATGTTGAGTTTAATATGGGACACAACGCAAATTTGAATATCCAATTTAAATGGTTAGCTATAATCTAGAGTTTTGGGCATACTAGACAGTCACCGACATCTACCAAACGAAACAGTAATGAAAGATGTAGTGAGAAAAAAACCGTTCATTCACACGGATAAAGCATAAATGTAGGATTGAATGTCGAGCGCTGAGCGAGTGCCTAACGTGTACTCTACTGTATAGACGTGTATATATATGTATGTGTATGTGTTATGTATAACTACGTACTGTGTTATAACTTATAAGCTTATATACTGTATATTATGTGTGCGTTTGTTATGGTTGTGATGCCAATCTCAATGTGAATGTGATGGCCGTAAATGTGTGATGCCATCCAAACATTATCATCAATCAATGGCCAAATACTAACAATATAATTTATTACTATGTTTTTTAATCATTATTTATTAATTTATAAATAAATTGGTCAACCAATAAATATTAATAGAAGAGAAGACAACGCGTATCCGAATATCTGGTCAGTTTGTTCGTTGAATTTGATGGCTGCTGGTCTTTATGATATCACCACAGAAACACTCGGAAAGGGACATTTCGCTGTCGTGAAATTAGCGCACCATTGTCTTACAGGTGACACATCGCACACTTATCGTCGCTTTATAATTAGTTGTCAATTAATTTGTTTGATTTAAGTGAGAGTACATTAGCCTTTCATAAAATATATCCTTGAATTGAGTCGATTATTTTAAAACTGGAGACAAAAGAGGCAGTGATCGCCGCTTTTAACTGTACTTTTGAAACCCACACCAGATGTTTCATATTATTTAGCATTGTTTTAAGACTGAAATAATTGTTTTTAATTGACAGCTAGAGTTTTGAGTGAGCGTGTAATTATCAATTATTAATACTCAATGCTCACTCGCTCTCTCTTTACACGTGATTACGCTATTTTTAGTTTTTGTTGTCCGTTAACTTAAAACGCAAAATATTACTGAAACGTTAATAAATAAAATTTAATCGTTAGGCGAATCAGTAGCCATAAAGATAATAGACAAGGCTCGGCTCAATAAGGAGGGTCTTCAACAGTTGAGCTGCGAAATACGGTTGTGGTCTCGTTTGTCGGAACACGAACATCCAAATGTTGTCAAATTGTATCAAGTTATTGATACCAGAACCAAACTATATTTGGTTATGGGTTAGCGACCAATTTTGTTGTTTTTTTACTAACGTTAATAAAGATATCCTATTATGATATTTATATTCTATTTAACGCTATATATATATATATATATAGAATACTGCGGTCGGGATGTATGCGACTTGTATGACCACATACAGAAACGAAATCACGGAAATGGTTTGAAAGAGTGTGAAGCGAAGCATATTTTTAGACAAGTAACCAATTATTGCTATATTTTCGAACGCGTTTCGATGTCTAAACAGTTAGTTTATTATTCAAATTAGATTTGCAGTGCCATATCATACTGTCACGCGTCAAGGATTGTTCACAGAGACTTAAAACCGGAGAATATCCTTATAATCGTTCAGCCGCAGGAACAACTCAATCCACGAATTAAATATCCATTAGTGAAACTAATAGATTTTGGATTTTCGAATCAATGGGCTGATGGAGAAATGTTAAGGACTTCTTGCGGTTCTTTAGCGTACTCTGCGCCTGAAATTCTCTTAGGTTTGTACTCCATTGAACTCCATCTGTGTTTTAACCTTGGATTAAATTTATTTTTTTGCATAATACCCTTACTCGTTAATAATAAATATATTTACTGTAATTTTAATTAATTATTTTGTTGAAATTGCCAAATTGGGGGAAATATAGGAGAGATAAGTAAAATTAATAAATGTTGGATATAATTGAGAGAATTTTTTCGACAAAATTATTATGAAAATCTAACTAATATGAGTATCGCGAGTTTGGGGCGAAAATTTTTCCCTTATTCATGAAACTCACGGCAGTGAGTAAATGTGTTAAAATAATACGTTAAATATGCTATTGATGCTATAATTTAGATATTGGCAAACAGAGAAGAATTTATGGAAACCCCAGATTTTTATGACTATTTTTATGAAATGCAAATGCGAAACTCGTGCTTTGTTCAGAGCTTTTAATTGAGTTTTTAACATTATCATAAATGAGTTTTTAATTGTTGCATTGTTGTGCTGAACCGCTAAAAACTTTTGTCAATCAGTCATTACGTTTTAACGATATGTACATTTGTTGGGTACATTACATTTACCTGTACTGTAACGCAAATTTCAACTTCTAATTAAATAAATAAACAAATAAAACCTAGTTCTTCCTTATTAGTTAGTCTTTTCCGTATTCTTTTTATAAGAAAACTTACTATAATTTTAAATTGTTATTAAAATCAATTTAGACAATACGCTTGACAAACACAATACTGTTAAAAAATTGCAGAAAACAAATAATTAAATTTAACAAAAATAATTTTTAAAATTATTAAATAATTTTTTAAACTTTTTAGGAGACCACTACGACGGTCCTAAAGTAGACATTTGGGGTCTCGGATGTATTTTATACATTCTCCTCTATGGTTGCAATCCATTCATGCAGATTAACGATAGCGAAACTCTTTGCAGGTATAAATCAGTTTACGTTTTGTTTCATTTAAGAGCCAATAATCACAAACATTTTAATGAATTGATTACAGAATATTAGACTGTACATTCACAACGCCTCCGCGACCGTCTGTTAGCGAATCAGTGATCGAACTCATTAAGGCATTGCTTAAAAGAGATCCCAATACTAGACTAACGATTCAGCAAATAATTACTCATCCGTGGCTTTACGATAGCGACACAGAAATTGCGGAAAACATTTCCAAAGCGCCATTTGTTCCGAAAACGGTTAAGAAATCGGTTCACGATCGGGTAATTGATCAGATGATAGCTCAAGGTGTGGGACAAACCAAAGAGATCATCGAAAATTCATTAGAGAAAGCGCGTGGAGTTGAAGCCAATAATACAACTAAAACAATAAATCCAAATCATAATAGCGCTGAAGAGGTGCCTGTGAATGGGGAACGAACTCAGCCCAGTGTGAAAAACGAGCACTATATCAAAGCCACTTATCATTTACTGAAAGATAAATTAATTCGCGAACACAACACAATAAATCAACCAGTGATCAACTCATTCGGTCAGCCGCCAAAACGATTGCTACCATTGAAACCGCGAAAACATCTCATACAACAGCTTTCAAGAATTACGAGACCATTTCACGAGGAAGACAGCGAAGACGATAATATTGACTCGTATTCGAACGGTCAAAGTATTCAACAGCTAGAATTGCCATCAGACGATATGAGTAGTTTTACGCTACCATTAGCGCGTAAGTGTTCGATCGTTAGCGAAGAGGGAAGTTGTGTGGCTGATGGTACCGGTTCTGATCTGTCCAGTCTTGAAGGACCAACTCATACTCACGAAGACCAAAGTGGCGCGATTCCCACTGTTAACATAGTTGTAACCGATTGTTCGGAGACGGGTGATGTCGATGATGGCATTCTTAATTCCAATGAACAAGAATGTGCCGATGAAAAGGGACCAAATTATGAAACTCCCATATTAAATGATCTATCATTAGTTACCAGTAATAAGAATGGACCCGTATTAATAAACAAGAACACCGCAAATATAGCAAACCATCCACCATTGCATTCGGTTTCCAGTTCACCTGAACTGTTACGCAGTGGCGAAGAGTTGGACACCGATGAAAGCGAATACGATAATTATATTCCCCAATCAATACGCAACAGACCATCAAATATGATATTGAATAGTGATCGCAATCACGAGAAAGATGTCGGAGACCATATCATGAGTCGTTTCGGGGCAAACATCGGTGCAAACAATTCGGCGATGGCCTCAAGTTCGCCATCGATGAGAATAATAGTGCAGTCGAAGTCATGTAATAATATTTTATTTAATGATAACAGCGAATCGACGTCTTTAGATACCAATAATACGATTTACAACCATTTAGGAAATTCAAATGATGTGGCGATTAAAAGGCATAGAAGTGATCGAACGGACTGTTGTAGTATTTGTTAATTTATTTCATTTTTAGATACTAACTTAATTCTTTGAATGTCGAAAATTGTTTTCTTTCAGGTATATATAAATATAAACAAAATTTAGACTTAGGAAAGAATTATCCATTAAATTATTTAATTTTATTGATAATAATCTAATTTAAGCAGAGAATCATAATATCTATATATCGTTCATTCATTCTTTAGTCTCTGTATATTTCATGTACATTTTTATTTGCATTTTTAATTCTATTTAATCTATTGATAAATCAAATCGCATCTGTTGTACATATAACTTATATAACGATAAGTTGATTGAACACGAAACAAAAAAACCGTTTAATATTTAAAGCATTTGTAAAATTCTACTCTGATAGCTATATATAAGATATATGATAAGTTAATATAAAAAATTTTATTGTTAAATATAATAACTTAATAGTACAATATTTTTAAATTGTGTACAATTACCTCTTTTTTCTGTTGCTATCGTTTTTCTTAAATCGTAGCTTCTGGTCTGTTTTTTAGGAAACTTTTTTGAATATTTTTTATTTGAAAATCTTTTTTGAAAAGATCTGAATTTTTTTAGATATTGACTTATTTTAAAAGTTTTAGTTTGCTATTTCAGCATATTTTATAATCGTATATTTGATATCATCCTCCATTAAAATAAATTAGTGTTTAAATTTGCATTATTTGGTACTTTATTTCAAAACTTAATTCGAAGTTATCATAAATTTTCATAGAATTAACGTTTTGGGTTCACTTCCGAGTCACTGTAAATTCTTACGTGTGTGTGTGTGTGCGAGTAATTAATTGCGGATTTGTCGATAGAGACCGCTTTCGATAATCTTTTAAGAAATAATTTTTCTGAAAGCTTCACATAAACTTTCCATTCCTTCTTTATTGGCGAATCAAAAATAAGAGTGAACTCGTTTAAGAAATCGTATGATTTCTTTTTAAAAATTAATCATCTTTCAGTTTTACATCTTTTTTCTAACATTAATGCTTCGGTATATTTTGCAAGTAATAACTATTTGTTAACGTTTTTTTTTATTTATTTAATAACGCTAAGCTAAGATCGAAGTAAATATTTTTGCTGCGAAAATCAAAGAATTTCGAGTCTAGACAACACTATTATACAAAATCCTTATAACACTAATCCTTTGAATAGTGTAGAATCTAAAGTTTAATGATTAGTATCGTTCATATTATCGTAAATCATTTTTAATCAGATTACGAAAAAAGTTTAGAAAAGTTTTTTAATTTTGTTGATCCAAGTTTCGCAATGAGTTTTAATTTATTATTCTTCATAAAAAAGGAATATTAACAATTTTATTTATAATACTAAGATTTTAGGATCACTTACTTTGATTAAAAAAATTTGGTTTGTCTGTTATTCAAAATAGATCCGTTTTTTCTAAGTTTAAGTGAATAGTTTAAACCGAATTATTTACATATTGTAACCTTTATCTTAATGTATATTTCAATTCGAATGATTATAGGTTAAGGGTCAATGTTATTCCAGAATTTGAAAATGTAAAGCTTAGTTTAGGAAAATGAGAAAATTACCGTTTGAGTTGACATAACGATGAAAATTTAATTTGTACCGGAATGGGGTTGGAAAAAATTTAGAACTTTTACATTTGGTTAAAATTTTTATATAGTGAATATTAGATATAAGTTTAGCTAGTTTTAATTTTTTTTTAATTTTAAGACAATACAATTCTATAGACTTTAGCAAACTGTTATAACATTGAATAATTTAAGTTTAGAAATTTTGTCACAAAAAAATTATTTGTAACGCTAAAATATTTATACTATTAACAAAGAATAGATAAATTACGGTTGTATTACAATTTATTAGGTATCATAATCGAACTAATCAAACGAAAGCAATTTCAATGTATACAAGAGGTAGGAAATCCGAACCTTAATAGGCTCAGATTTTATATAAACCTAAAAATCTAATGTTAAAGCTTACTGAATATTATAATACATAATTAATTATAAGTTTATATTTAATTCGGAGTTGTTATTAAACAATTAATTGCTTACAATTCAACATTTTAATTCGTAAACTAAACCAATATTAGTACTTAAGACTAACTCGTAAGACCAAGTCTCTGAGATCAAAGATTAAACAGTTCCGTGACTTAGTCGTTGTTTCAGAGACTAAAGCTCAGCGCGAAGCCTCTCGAGCTTATTAAGTTCCAAACTAGAGAACTCACATCCAACGGATAATTAGTTGTTGATAGTGAGATGTGCCATATCCTCCCGTAATAACTAAAATGTTAAAAATTTTATAACTAAAGTACAGAATCATAACTCGACTAAATGCTGATTTTTATTATATAAACCCTAAGCTTTCTATTGACCAATTCATTCGTAACTCTATTTTTATTAAGTCGAGATCAAAATTTACTAATCATTTTTATAAGCGATAAAAGCCTTAATTAATTCTCTATTTTAAATCAAATATTCAGTTATTAATAAATTATAAATTAATTAAAGTCTTCATAATTTGATTTGGATTTATTGAAAAGGAGTTTGGGCTGGAGTTTTCGTCCGATAACCCTGCGGTCATCATTCATACGATTAGCCACGTGTAGGTGTCTGACTGTATATATATAACAATAGTACTTAAGTTGGCTAATCGATGTTCTTAAAGGATTTTTGTAAATCACTGCTAATAACTTAAAAAAAGAAAATTAATTACTGAAAAATCGTTCAATCCTTTTATTGTTGCTCTGGATATTAATCTTATTAAAATTTAGTTAGTAGTCTTACGAGTTAGACTTAAACCTTTTTCAACATAAAATTATGTAAGTTAATACTCTCAGACATCGTGTTACTCTAAGGGGTGATTCAAAAGTATGTTTGCTCCAAATTATGGTTTGACTGACCCTTTCTCCCCCATTGTACGCTTTGGTACGCATAGACCTATATATAAGTATATACATTTTAGCTGACCCCCTTATTATTTAATTAATTAATAACTTTGTTAAGCCAAAATTTACGTAAAATTTAATTAAATTTTCTATACAAAACGTACATACATACATTTACCCAACCACCTAAAATTATATACGCTTTCGTACGTTTTCGCATAGCCCCCTAGCCTAGGCGGGCGTACATAGATTTGTATAAACCTTAATTCACTCTTTGATCAGATAATAATTGCTAATAATTAATGATATTTTTACAATATATTTCTTTCAATACAATATCGATTATTTACTAACTTTGCAGAAGCATATATATGGATTTGGCTCAACCCGTCCGTCTGTTTTTACAATTTTGTATGCTATTTTCTATAGATCCCGTTTTCTTATATTAATAAAGAGATTTTCATCTTTATATTATTAATTAAGAGATTTTGTTCATTCAAAAAAGTGATTTTAATTGAATTCTTATGTTAATTAAGAGATTTTCATATCATAAGGGACAAAAACTGTCAAAAAAAGATTTAAAAAAAATCCCGTTTTTAATATTTTTTTAATTAAGGGAATGAAAAATGTTTAAAATTCTGTAAAAAAAAGTAAAAATTGAGAAGATACCGTTTTTATAATAATTAAAGCACTTTATTGGGTTAGCAGTAAAATAGGACAATAAATCGTCAAAATCTGGTAAAAAATGGTAAATATTAGGTAAAAACAGCGTGAGATTCCATTTTTATAGTACTGGTAACATTATTGGCAAAAATGACCAATATCGAGTAAAAATAGCCAAAAATCTGATTGGATATTACGTTTTTAAAGTAAAAATTAGAGCAATAATGGTCAAAATCGGGTCAAATTAGCCAAAATACTTGGCGGAAGCTTTTAAAATTAAAAGCAAAAAACTTAAATTAATTTAAAATAATATAAACTAATGGTTGGGAGCGAACGCACAGAGCAAGAGACAATATACTAACTGAAGCTAACATTACAAAGTCAGATATTATGACTAGAGACGAAAAATTCAGGACTAAAAACAAGGTAAATTCAGCAAGGAAAAAGGAAATAAGTGTAAAATTCAGGATTAATCAGGAAAATATATTTTTTGTCTCAATTTTTTCAAGAAAAAGTAGAGCTTATGCTATTGACACTGTACGTCCGTCTGTTTGTCGGCATCGGCAAAGA
>JAQIXJ010001669.1:0-19355 GCA_034700185.1 Phthiracarus laevigatus | reverse complement strand
TGTAAGTGATAGACAATTATATCTATAAGTTGATGTTTAGAAATTGTTCTAACGTTGTGACCATTGCGTTGTACTAACTTTATGTGTTAATCTGAGTTGTGAAATAAAACAATCGTTGTGTTAATTACTATTGTGTGAATTTCTTATGACCACTGAGTTTCTTAAGTGAGTTGACAATAAAAAAAGTAGACCTTTGGGAATCCGGGACAACAAATTAAGTAGGAGCAGTTGTTGACGTGTGACCGCGGGAGGAGGAATCGAACAGAGGCTGGACACAACCGGATCAAGAGATCGGTAGGAGAGGTGACCAGTTTGTAATTTCGGTGATCGAGGTAAGAAGTTTGAGTTGCTCAGCGCTGCTTTGAAAAATTTGTAACAAATGGAGGCACCGCTGGGATT
The DNA here is from genome assembly GCA_034700185.1 of Phthiracarus laevigatus. NCBI lineage: Eukaryota > Metazoa > Arthropoda > Arachnida > Sarcoptiformes > Phthiracaridae > Phthiracarus > Phthiracarus laevigatus. The sequence goes on along the minus strand of JAQIXJ010001669.1, from coordinate 18,956 downwards.
GGTGATCGTATAACAGAGAAACTATGCCTAAAGTAAAAACAGTAAGTCATCTCATAGTCGCGTACTCTTCGAGGATTATTAAACTTCGAAATAAGGTTAAAGAACTAAAAACTCAATTAGAGATCGAAAAGTTAAAAGTTGAAATGATTCGAGATATGATTAATGTTCATTGTAAGTACTTGAGTGATCCTTCGAATCTTAACTTTCAAATTGAAAAAAATCTCGTTCAAGAAAAATATAGTAAATTAATTGAAAAAGTTATTGTTGGAGATACAGCTTCTAAATCTGTTTGTGATGATCAGCAATAACTATGCCTAAATCGTATAAAGTTCAGTGTATTGAGTTACAAATACAGAATAATGTGCTGTGTGAAAAAATTATAAAGCTTGAAGAAAATTTTGCGAAACTAATAGAAAGCCACAGAGATTTGTGTCAATTTTTATTGCAGCAGAATATTGATTTAACTGTCTCACGAGTTTTAAGTAGTCCTTCCGAATCATTATCTGAAGAAGTAAAGAACTCTGATTATGGGAGCGAGTGTTAATCAAACCGTAGTTGTACGTCATACTTGTTCTAACTTTGAAGAATTTAAAGAAAAAGTTAATTCTGTAGACATTAGATTCCTAACGTTGACCTATATAGCATGTGAAAGAGCTATGATTATTGGCGAGTATGCCTGTTATTTTAGATATGAAAATGATTTCTACATTTATTATACTACAAAAGACAGCGAAATTATACTTTTTAATGAATTATTAATAGAAGTTCATAATAAAATAAAAATTTGGCAAAATTTTATTTCTACGCCTCATCGATTGAACTAATGGGTGCCATCTTAGAAATATCTCCGATTAGTAGTGTAATTTGTGGAACATTTGATGAATTCAAAAACATTATTGGACAACGAAGCATTGAACAATTAATGGATTGTGGTTTACGTTTTCAAAGATCTGTACTCTTATGTCATTATTCGTTCTTTTTCTCAGATGATAGCGATTTATATATTTATCATACTTCTACCGATTTAGAATTTAGACTATTTACAGAATTGGTAATTGAAATTAATAATAAAATTTTGGAGGTTATTGATGCCGATACTAGCAGTACTAGTAGTTCCGATAACGAAGTAATACATAATCTGTAATAAATTACAATGAGTTTCTTCAGTGCTTCAGTACTCGACGACTTCGACAAAGTCAGAACCTTTTTCCATAATTATGATAACTTCCGTGACGCAGTGAAATCCTTTAGTAATGAAGAACTTTTATTATCATATTTTCATTTTACAAGATCGAATGTTATTCAAGAATATAATTTAAAATTCGAAACTATTGGTGCAGTCTATACTTATTATACACGTAGTGATGAAGAATTTCAGGACTTTGTTGATATTTTATCTGAACTTGTATCATCAATCTCGACGGACAATGAAACTAATTTAGAAGATTCGAATAAAATAGTGAAGCTAGACAATGACAAAATACAAACTATTTGTAATTCCTTTTCAAGTTTCAAGAACTTTATTAATTATTTCAGGGCCAGAGACATGCTTATTAACTATTTCCATTTCTCTTGTGACATCAGTGTCGGACAATATTTTATGAAAATGGAAACCAATCATGAAGTTTACGCTTACTCCTCTTATGATATCGAAGAATTTAAAGCATTTAAAGAAATTATTATTGAAGTCTCTGATGAAATTAAGGGACTTGAGACCACAGTTTAAGAATTAGATACTTTAAAACAATGAATAGACAAATCCAAAAGGATCAAATACCTTCAAGAATTTTTACAAGAAAATCTACTCGATTCTTTAAAACATATCAGGAATTCATAACTGAATTAATACTTTTGATAGCCATCGAGTATAAAGTGTGTCGACTATTTTGTGAACATAATATAATAAGAGACAAAGTTTTATGTCAAGCAAGAAACTCGAATACCACTTATTGCTACCTGACTTCTAATGTGGACGAAATTAAAATGTTCATGGATCTTATCATTTGTGGTATGCAAGGTGAACAGTCATTGCAATGAATTGTCAAATTTCCGAAATAAAACATTTTAATAATTGGTATGAATTTAAATCCGCATGTTTTTATTTGTTTTGTCTGGATCCAATACATACGAAGTTAAAACTCCATTTCTTGGGTTGGCCCAATGAATATTTGTTGATGGCTACAAATTATTCTAAACTTTATAAATTTTATATACGTGACACTGTTGTTCTGAGACAATTTATTGACTTAAAGAAGGAACTCAACCCAAATGAACCTTTATTCGGATTGGTTGGTTGGCCTATAAGAGATCGGAGTAACTAAAATGTGTAGACTGCAAGTTATTTTATACTGTCTTTATTGTTTTTGTTGTGTGTGTCACATCTTTTGCATAACATTATTAAGTTGTTTACTTGCTATCCTAATCTACCGTATGTTAATGTAGCATGGAAGTGGATAATAAAGACTTCTATATACAAGGACGAATAGTGCGTATTTGCGACAATCCAGTAGTATTAAAATTCGTTCCAGATCATTACTTTAATTCGAATGCTACTCAAGCTATTTTTAGTGACAATTCAATCTTATCATTAGATTTGTCGATAATAAAACCAGAATCGTTAATTAGTCTAAAGTCAGATGAGGAATTAATTGAATTTATATGCGACTCTGCAGACATTTTAGAAATAGATGTAACATTTACTGAAATTTACGAAAACATGCCTGCTATAGAACCTGAAAAAGATTTAAACTTCTTGGAGTTATTTTGTATTGCGGACTTATGTGAAGATTTAATAAGTGAACTTCACTCTATTAAACACGAAGCGATAAGCAACTACTACTAATTCAAGACGGCTGTTATATTTGAAGTTTTGGTGACTGTGTTAGTCATACTTATGTTACATTTGGTAATAAGGGTAATGTACTTTGAAGTTAATATTGACACTCTTTTAATGTTTATACTATATCTGTCTGTAATCCTTTTAATATTTATCTCCGTTACCCTGTACTTTGATACTCTTAGATTATATAGACTTATGAGTTATTAATGAGTTATGGACAATAGGAGATATATTCCATTGAGATTTGATAATGTGACATATTGCATGATAGGTGATAAAGTGATTTTCAGAACTTACCATTTGGGTTTAAATACTTACATACTTATTGTGAATGACACTTTCTTTTTTTGTTGACTCATATAATTTTAATTTAAACGGAGTTTTTAAACTTTATTATTAAGAATGGCTGAGCAGAATGCTGAAATTGCTCCTATGAGTCAGCAAGAGTTACTCAAAGCTATAACGGAGGGGTCTATTGCTGCCATGAATAGTATGTCTCCTTTAAATTTACCAAAGTTTTCTGGTGAGATTTCAAATCAGTGTTATGAGTGGATAAATGATTATGAGGTCTTTACTAATCTCCGTAAATGGACTGATACCGAAAGGATGCAGAATTTAGTCGCATACTTAACCTCACAAGCACGGGAGTGGTACAATGTCCATATAAATAGAAATCCTAACGCTCCACGAACATGGAGGGAGTTGAAAGACGCCTTCTTATCTTATCATCTCCCGGCCGACAAAGAAAAGTTTAATAAGAGAGTCTTGCTGAAACGGAAGCAGCAAGACAATGAAAATGTTGATATGTACATCACTGCAAAAAGAAATTTATGTTATAATGTAGACCCAAGCATGTCCGAAAGAGACATAATGAATTATGTATTTGATGACATGAAACCAGAAATAAAGAAGCAGTTGTATATTAAAGAGTTCGATACACTATCTGAGTTAAGAGATAGAGCACGTCGTATCGAAACAGGTCTAAAGTATGGCGCCGACGAGCGTGAAAAGGACTTTGCTAGCCTTAGAAATGAACGCTCCTTAGACGCGGTACTTGAGAAAAATAGATTAATTTCTGAAACCAATAGATTGTTATTAGAAAGGGAAAAGAAAAATGATGAACAACTTCAAGAATTGAAACAATTGGTAAATAAGAACAAAAACTTTAATAATAGGCCAAATCGATTCGATAATAGGTTTGGACCTCCAAAGCAATTCGGGAACATTAGATTTGGGTCTAATCCTGATATGAGGGACAATGTAAACGTTCGACCCTTTAATCCTCAACAAGGGTTTCGGCCTAATATACAGCCTAGATTCAATCAAGAGCCTCCACATTATCATACACAGATGATGAATAGGGATAAGCCTAATGAGTCTAAGGACGAAAAAAGGGTAACATTTGACATACAACAAAGAATGAGTGATAGTAGGGATACACAGGGAAACATTCGATGTTTCAAATGTGGCAAAGTGGGTCACTATCAAAGATTTTGTAATAGCGGACAAAAAGATCCGCGAAATACTAAACCAATGAAAACAAATCTTTTATATGTCAATTCAGTGGTTGATGAGGCGAAGGATTGCGGTAGTGATTTACTATACATAACAGTAGGTGTCAACCTTCCGGAAAATCAAATTGTGGCGTTACTAGACACGGGCTCAATGGGCTCAATAATTGATTTTGATCTCGCATTGAAATTTCAATGCCGTATAATGCCTTATTTTGGTAATGCTCTGCGGTCTGTTGATTTTTCCCGAATAAAAGTCGATGGGTTGACGGATGTTAAAATATATATCCCTAACTTTTATGATGATGAACCGGTTAAACTGAAGTTGATGGTGAAAAAGAATTTCCATTATGGATTGCTACTGGGCAACAATTTCAATACTGAAGCTGGAACAATAATTCATTTTGTTAAAAAATCAACGAACCAAAATCCGATACCCTATTATTTAAGATATTCGGAAGATGAGATTAGCGATAATAGAAAAAAGCTACATGCGGATTCTGATATAACCCTCAGTCCGTATGAATCGTGTTTCTCAAAGGTTTCTATGAGTGATGGAAGAAAAATAAACCGTGCTTATGGGACTGTTACTACCAATAAAGAAATTTTAAACAAACGAGGTCTTGGGTTGAGTACTGCGCATTCGAATGTTGAAAAAGGAGAACTAGTTGTCAATTTAATAAATTTTACTAATGTGGCTTTGAGAATAACTCAGGGGACTCATGTTGGAGATTTTAATATACATGATGTAATTTCGCTTGATAAGAGAATAGATAATCCTTCAGTAATTCTTCAAAGTGATTGTTTCTTGGTTGATAACAACGTTGATAAGGTTGATACTAAAGAGTTAACAAAGAAGGGTTTGAGTGATAAACAGATTATAAGAATGAAGAATAAGAAAAATAAGAAACAAGACATTAAGTTATACTTTATTGAGGAAATATTGGAGGCTGATGATATGGAGTATAATAAAACGGATGAGAAGAAGTTATTAATAACGATACAGAATGTTGAGAATATTCAACTGAAACCCAGGAAAGTTGAAACTGTGTTCATTGAAAGAAATATTCCAACACCCTACGAATATATTCCAAATTATAAGCTTGAATTTGAATTTAATCTGGTTACAAGACTTCATTGGGAGGACGACAAACCAACCTTAGTCCTCGTTAATAATAGTAGTCAAATCATAAGTTTACCATCTTATTCCATGATTGGTAAGATAAGGGAAGGGTCATACAAAATATCCAAGGAAGTGAAGCCAGTGGATGTAATTGGAGGGAAAATTAATGTTGGAGTTAATTTGGATGAAAACCAAGTGCAGACCATTCAAGATTTGGTAAATGAGTATATTGATGTTTTTGGTTTCGATCCAAGTTATTTGGGTATAAGTGATATAATTGAGCACACTATCGATACAGGGGATCACAAACCAGTCAATTGTAGACGCCCCTATAGATGTTCACCATCCGAACGAAAGCTTATTAATGAACAAGTCGAAGAGTGGATTAAAATGGGAATTGTAGCACCAACTCAATCAGAGTGGGCGTCTCCAATTATTATTAAGGATAAAAAAAGCATTGACCCTAAAACGGGAAGACCTGAGAAAAGAATTTGTATTGACTGTCGTAAACTAAATGATATTACGAAGCCAGACTTATATCCTCTTCCACGAATAAGTGATGCAATAATCGCTATCGGAGATTCTTGTTATTTCATTTTACTTGACTGTATGTCAAGTTACATGCAAATAATGATTGCAAAACGTGATCAAGAAAAAACGGCATTCATGACTCCCGATGGGTTATATATGTTTCTGCAAATGTGTTTTGGTTTAAAGAACGCTCCGAGTTCCTTTCAACGCGGAATGGACAAATGTCTTGCAGGTTTGAAATGGAAGACGTGTCTTGTTTATCTTGATGACATAATTGTATTCGCTAAGGACTTTGATAGTCTTATAAGTAGGTTGAGACAAGTCTTTGAAAGGTTAAGAAAATATAAATTCACACTCAAACCATCTAAATGTAGTTTTGGATTGACTGAGGTTGTTTATTTGGGACATGTAATTGACAAACACGGGGTCCGTATAGATCCAAGTAGATTGAATGCTATTAATAAGTTTCCATTACCAAAATGTGTGAAGGATGTTCGTAGTTTCTTGGGGTTGACTGGATATCATCGACAATTTTTTAAGAATTGGAGCACAATAACCGAACCATTATCGCGTATGACGAAGAATGGAATAGTCTTCAAAAGAGACTTTGGTGAAGAACAAATTAAATGCATGGATAAAGTGAAACTATTGATTTCGACGCTTCCCTCATTAACTCATTATAAACCAGAATTACCATTAAGAGTGAAATGTGATGCTTCCGGAATAGGTTTAGGGGGAATATTACAACATCAAGTTCACGGGAAATGGATACCCATCGCATATACAAGCAGACTGCTTAAACCAGCTGAAAAGAATTATAGTATTAGTGAGCTTGAATGTCTAGCAATAATACACGCCACTGATAAATTTAAACATTATATAACTGGACAAAAATTTACTATCGTTACGGATCATTTAGCGTTAAAATGGTTATCATCTAAGTCCGAGCTGCCCCCACGTCTGATGAGATGGGCGCACCACTTAAGTCAGTTTGAATACGATGTTGAATATAAACCTGGGTTAAGCATGAAGGATGTTGATACTTTGTCAAGATATCCCGTCGATAGTCCAGGTACTGATGTGGATGATGCTGAAAAATATGACCCTTTTATCTGTAACTTGTCTAGTATGAATGATTTCAATTTACCAGAATTACAGAAAACCGACAAATACTTCAAAGACATTTACAAAATGTTATCAACTGAAACACCTGTTCTTGACCCAAAAATATCAAAGGATTATTTTATTGAAAAGGACTCCGGGGTGTTGTATAAAGTCGCAGAAATTAATGGACAAGAGAAAAATCTTGTGTGCTTACCAAGGGAACTTTATTTTGAAGTTCTTTATAGACTACACGATGACATTTATTCGGGTCACCTAGGCGTTGAAAGAACACTTGACAAAATCAAGACTAGATTTTATTTTCCAAGGATGCGAGACATTGTACAGGAGTATGTTAAAAGCTGCAAATGTTGTAGTACTGGAAAGACTCCCCGTTTGCCAAAAGCTGGATTGATGATGCCGATGAAGTCAACCTCTCCGTGGGAAAGAGTTGGACTTGATTTTTTGGGACCATTCCCGAAAACCGAGCGAACAAATAAATGGGTCATAGTAGGAACTGATGCGATGACTAAATATGCAGTGGCCAGAGCATTTCCAGAAGCGACCCAGTACGAGGTTGTGACTTTCTTATTGGAGAACCTTGTTTTAGTTTTTGGTACACCGCAAATTGTCTTGACAGATAGAGGCTCACAATTCAGATCCAAACTAACTGAACTTTTGATAGAAAAGCTTGGGTCTAAACATATCGTTACGACCGCTTATCATCCACAGACCAACGGACAGACAGAGAGATTCAATCACACCTTAGCCTCTATGATGAAGATGTATTGTCGCTCTAGTGGCAAAGACTGGGATCTGACACTGCCTTATATTCTATTCGCATATAATACCTCTAAACATAATACTACTGGATACTCACCATTCTACCTAACTTATTGTAGAGAACCAGTGCTGCTATATGATCGAATGTTTCATGTCGCACCGACAGGCGTTCCAAACATTGATTATTACATTTACAATCTGCAAGAAACGCTTAAGAAAATTCAGTTTGTTGTACGTAAAAATATTGATGATTCCGCAGTTCAGAGTAAAAAGTACTATGACAAAAAGCATAGGGATGTCTCTTATAAACCTGGTGATAAGGTATGGGTGTACTACCATAAAAGAACACCAGGCCATGTTGAAAAGTTACTTCATTCTTATCATGGACCATTTGAAATATTAAAGCAAACCTCTCCTGTTAATTATGAAATAAGACTTGTTAATAGTGATGGGAATAAAGAAGCAGCTGTAGATAAAATTCATGTGTCAAGATTAAAACCATTTTATAGTAGAGACGAATTTCTAAAGAAATTAAATGTTGACACTGAAGAAGATGAAGCTAATGGTAACCAGGGAAGTGAGAGTAGCTCCACTGAGATATATGATATATCAGTAATTCCTGAGATTCAACCAACAAATGTACCTACTTTCAGTCCATCATCTACTGATGATGATATTACTTTGCCTACTGACCCCACAACTACAGAATCAAGGAGTAGAGAATTAACTGAATCTCGGCCGATAACAGAAACAACCGAGGAAATATCAGATGTTCGTAATCATGTAGAACATGTACCAGAACAACCCTTACCCAGGAGATCAGGAAGGGAACGTAGACCTCCGCGCTATCTGTCATCGTACGTTACATTGATGATGAAAACGGTTATACTTCTCTTTTGTTTAGCAACAGCTTTTGCTTCATTCCAAAAGATTAACCCATTAATATGGCGCAAAAGTAAGAATCCAGTCGTAACAGGAATTAACCGGGTAACAATGAAAGTTAAATTCCATAGTCCATGTTTGATCTATGATAATAATTTTATACCCCCAAAATGGAACGTGCCACAAATAAAATGGAGGAGCAATGAGTTTCTAGAATACTGTGAAGAACAGTATCAGCGGGATTTTGTTAACACACTTTTAACATTCTGTCCGCAACCTGAGAATAAAAAGAATAGTGATTTGATAATTCATAGAGAAAAACGGATCGCAGTTATTGCTGCTATTGCTATCGTCGCTCTAACCACAGTAGTTGTGGGCGTTATTGTTGGGATTAGTTCAGCCGCTTACGCTTCTTCAAGTAAAGCCACTACAAACATTGAAGAGATTTTACAAACACAAGACAGTTTATTAGCAAAGATTAAACAATTAGAGTCAAATGAAAAGATTGTTAAAAGAGTTTTAGATGAACTTCAGAAAGAAATAAAAGAAATGGGCAGAACAATTACTGAACTATCCGAAACATTTTATGCAATGGAGGCAGATTTACCACGAGTTATGTATTTCTTGTCTAATTTGGTTGCTCGTTTTGTCGTCATCAAAGATAGATTAATTGACATTTCTAGAGATTGGAAACATAACAAAATAAACCCTCGAATATATGATTTGTTTAATTTCACTCTCGATTGTGGATTGAACTGTAACCCTGACCTAGCAGAGCCTAGGAAGTGCGAAGTAGACCTGATAAGGGGTATGATGACTTTAACATTTGATGTTAAGATAACAAGACCAGAGATGCATCTACTCACAGTTGACCCATTCACACTTATTTCAAGGAAGAATAATGGAACAACTTTATGTAAAACTAAATATGTCGGACCAACTAGTGTCATATATGATGAAATTAAAGATTGTGTCATTAGTTTGGCTTCCAGCGATCAAGCCTACTATAACTTACTATTGTTACCTGAAAGCGGGGACTGCAGTAATTCCATGCCCGCCAATGTTACTGATCGATTTTGGAAATTTGAACCATGTCAGGATATACACTTTGTACAAGAAATAGATATTGTACAAATAAAGTCGGTGGACGAGAATAATTATATTTATTGTAATTCTTTTTACATACATGTATATCAAAGAACAGTACCCTGTCTTCCATTCCCATTTAACTTACCTGTAACCGTTTCGTTCAATATCGGGAGATTAAGGTATACAGCTAACCATACGGTATTAGATGTACCAGAACTTCGGTTTATACCAAAATTTTCTCAAAGAATAAATACACATTTAATGCCTTCATTGCATGACTTTAACTTTCAAAACCAAGATAAGCAAATACAAAACGAAATCAAATCGATTGATACAGATTTCAAAGATATGACGATTTCTACTTATCATTCTTATGGTATTAGTACAATACTAATTTTGTTAATTATCGGTGGATTGATTATATTTGGTTATTGCTATTATAAAAAGAAAAAAACAGGTGTCGTCACAAGACTCACTGAACAATCAGAACTTGTTCAACCTAATGCTCCATTTGATTCAGATGTTGAATCAACTCCAGATAGTATACGAAGAACACCCAAACCAAGAAGAGTTGGGCTCATTGTATCCACGACACTGCTGTTGGTACTGCCATACAATGACTGCAGTCCACAGTATGTAGTTGTCTGTTTAAAAATTAACAATCCATGTTATACCATAAAGGGAAATTTCTACACTAATAATACTTTTGCCTGGTGTGAGTCGAGTTTTAATCAATCAATACTAAAGCCGATTCAAACATTTTGTGTACCAGATAAGAAGACATTATTACTGACCACTAACCTATACCACTACGATATAATGCCAGGAGCTAGTAATCGCTTGTCCATTCACCGCATACAGTTTGTTTTGGCGGGAGTGGAGACGAATGCTATTCGAACCAAGAGCGAAGAATCAAAACAGCTAGACATGGCCACGCTAGCTGCTAAATTTAATCTTATAAAAATTATTTTTACTGAAATTGGGTTGAAATGGTCACGGAATATAATTGATGATAGAATTTTCTATAATCCAGTTTTTAACCTCTCGTTTACAAAACCTGTTGACTTAAACAATTATTTCCCTAATTTCTGTTATTATGATCATGACACAAGCTTAATGATTCTTGAAATAAAAGAAATAATACAAGGGTTAAAGAAGTGAAAGTTGAAGACAACCTATTTACATTAGTCAACATTTTTATGATAATTGGAGTTTTACTTTTAGTAGTATTTGCATGTGTGTTTGGAATATTTTATTACAGACGAAACTATAGAATCGCAGTCAGAGATATTTGCGGTTTAAGGCAACAATTGTTGATAAATAATTTCGAAATACCGCCTTTTCCTGATTTGCCAGATTTTAACTCCAAGAATTTGTACCATTCTACAGTTACAATGGTATAATGATTAGATTGATATATTGATAGTTATTAATTTTAGTTGCATTTATTAATTGGATAAGGTGAGTGAATCTAGTCATAACTTCTATCCATTCTTCATTATAAAACGAAGATTTATTTGTTTGGATGTTTTAAGCTTAAATTGTATTTGATGTTTCAGTAGAATAGAATAGTTATTATAGTCTAGTTTTTATTGATATATTATACAATAATCCATATTTAACTAAACTATATTTTAATCAATATCTATTTGTTGTAGTTTGTATTAATCGTACTGCACGCGCGCGTAATATTTATCTCCATTTATCGAAACCCAAAAGGTATCGTAGAAACAATAAGAATTTCTTAATATGGATTTACACTAATGTAGTTACCGGGGGGGTTCTGGGTTCGCTGCGCCACATTCAAAAGTAGACACGTGTGGCCAGTTCCTACACCCTTACTCTGCCCAAATTCCGCGCTGTCGCTGCGCTGCGTCCTAAGTGTTTTTCTCCGCTTATTTGTGAGTTTTTATCAAGAAACAGCTAACTTACCGATGATCTCATATATGTTTCTTAGAATAGTATCGTAGTAATAGCATTAGTTTTAATCACAATAACAATAACTGTAAGGTGTTTTGTCTTAATTTCATTGAGAATTATTATATTACTATTTACTAATTGCATATATTATTATACTTTCGATTTTCTTGTCTCCCTGTTTTCTTTAGAAATGGATTTCAATTACCTAAGACCAGCTCTAAAAAAAGACCTCATAGAAGAAGAGAATGTTAGAAACATCAGAAAAATCGCAAAGTATAAAGTAACAGCTTCTGAAATAGCAGATTTGGTCAACGCTAGTTTTATAGCAACCATCATTCATTTGTTCTCCACAGGCGACACGTTCCTGAGATTCGATGCGTTGAGAGCCATTAGTTTTATAATCATTTATGCTCGATCGGACCAGGTGCTTGAGTTTGTGGAGGGTGGACTGATTCCTGCCATCGCTTTTCATCTCCAAACCGTGGATGTGCGACTACTCAAGTTAGTTCTAACGGTTTTTCTGAATGTACTGAATAAGTCAGGAAGAAAGAGCGAGAGAATAGTAAATGAGATCGAGCGGTATAATCGGGTTTGTCATCGTGGTGAGATGCTGGATATCGTCAAAGAGCTGAAAAATCTTAGACATCACCACGATGAGTTTGTCGCGGATCTTGCTTTTGAGATCATAAAGGAATACTGGCCTGACGAATCTTCTGAAGTGGCAAGTATGGTCGGTGATTTTGACGATATGAACTTGAGCGAAACCGCCAGCGCGTATGATGATCAGGTGACAAGACCCGCATACCTGCTTGATATTGACGAACGCCAGCCAACCCCATCCACTTCTCAACCGATTCCAGCATCGATGGATGTTGATTACAGAGACAAACTGATTGTCAACATGTCATGTTATAAGGGATATCAATGTGGGGACAGTTTTAAACCTAAAATTAACTTTGTACCAGGCCCTGAATACAAGCCTGATGAGGAAAAAGCAAAAAAAGAGCGTGCAGAGGGTAAGTTTCCCTGGGGTGTTAGTACCGAACCAATAAACTTGGACAAGCCTTTGATTGATAGAGTTAGACAGCTTTGGGGTGCCCCTAGAATTATAACAAATCTAGAAATCTAAAGTTTGCTGGTGTTGCTTTTTACAGGCCTCCACCTAAAAGTAATAGATTCATGCGAATACAAATAACTGATAAGGAGGGGAATATTTTATACCATACAAATTATATCGCAGATAGGAGGACTATTAAGGAGCAACAGCAGTTGGATATAGTTATGGATATAGTTAAAAAGATAATGAGCGACACCATGCTATGTGGTTTTGGGGGAAAATTCGAAGGCTTTTTCAAGTTATTTCCTTTAGAAACTCTGAACATTTTCGATATGACGTCAATATATCTGAATTGTAATGAAGAGTTCACCCTTGGGCAGAGTCTACCACGCCGATTTAACCAAACATATGAGGGGAAGATGAGTGAATTGTTTGCTCGTCTCTTCTCGTATGTAAAAACCAAAACCTCAATTGTCCTTTATGGGAATTATGATTACCGGGGTCTTTGTTCAGCAATACGGGAGGACTTTGCTTACTCTTAGGCAGATATTAGTAACCCTGGTTTGTATTCAGGACCATGATTTTATTTTACATGTAATTTAGATAAGGATTTATTTAAAAATTATAGTAATAGTTACTCCGAAAGCTTTTTATGTATGTTTGTTTCATATTATTTTACTTATCAATAATACTTTGGTTTACATTTTACATTGCCTGATTTTATTTTATGATTTTTATAATTTTGATTAATTTTATGCTGAATTATGATTTGGTTTGAAAGTTACAAACAGTGGTTATCCTTCAAAGGTGATGATACGAAAAGGGAAGTGTGATGATATGAATAGGGGGGAAAGGTGATGATACGAAAAGGGAAGTGTGATGATATGAATAGGGGGGAAAGGTAATGATAAGAAAAGGGAAGTGTGATGATATGAATAGGAGGGAAAGGTGATGATACGAAAAGGGAAGTGTGATGATATGAATAGGGGGGAAAATATGATAATCCAGAATTAGGTATCAAGTAAAATTGTAAAATTAATTAAGTATAGCTTCATTTGGTGTTAAATAGTGAAATAAGGAATAAGGTCTTCAATTTCTTTAGGTGTTAAAAAAAAGAGATTGCATACTAATGTGGATAATATGTTGTACGGTTATACTTGGCTATGACATAGTGTTTGTTAAAAAGGTCAAAGTACTGTGATATCAAATAAAGTAATTATGTTGGCTCGGTGGCGGGACATATGTTGGGTCACGATAAATTCCGGGACTCATTGTGCGTTCGTTACTATAGCCATATCGAACGTTTACTTACCTGGCATGATAAAAAAAAATTGTTTGTTTGTTTATTTTTTTTTCTTATTTGTAATATTCACTGTGTTTGCATTCGTATCTTATCATTAGCTGTATGCAAATAAATGTTGTCAATGTTTCTAAATTGTGCTTATTCACACGTTTTTAAATGTTTGTCTAAAATATTTTATTAAACTGAAAAAAAAACAATTCTAAATAATTTGTCTAACTTTAATATATTACAGACATGGAACCGTCAGAATCCAAACGACCAAAACTTGATACGGACGCACTAGAAGCTAGGCGAAAAGAACGTGGTAAACAAAAGAAGCCAAATAAGAGGCCAGTTCAAACCATTGCTGCCTTCGAATCGTCAGTTTCATTAGAAGCTCCAAGCACCTCTTCAGGGATTTATCAATCTACAGCACCAAATGTTAGTCTCAACAATTCTGATTCAACCGTTAAACACCAGTGCCCTGTATCAAATGTTGACTATAGCATCGGAAGTTTATTATGTAAAAAGAAGAAACCATCACTTCGTGTGCGTGATTTGAAAAGTAAATTCATAAGTTTTAACAACGATAAACGTGAAGAAAAGTTTGATTGGAACAAACTTGAAGTGAATATTAAAACGGCCAAAATGAAAAAACCATTGTTGGAGTGTTATAAGGAAAACACTTATTTTAAGTCAAAGTCGTGGAAATCATGGGGCACTAGTCTACCATTAAGGAAAATGCCAGTATCAAAATTTTGTAACCTCCCGTTATTATATCCACAATACGCTTTAGAGAGAGTGATGAGGGAATATGGGATTAGTCCTTTTCCAGAAGTATCCCCACAAGCTCCTTCAACTGATGGTCATATTCCTATAGATGGAGATTTTTATGAGTACAAAGGGAAATCCGGAAATCTATTAGTAAATATATTTGGTAGTTTTGCAGAAAAAATAAGATCGCTATTTGAGAATGAAATTGACTGTTTTGATAAGTCAGACGTTGTGATCATAAGGGTAATACGGAAACTCATACCCAGAAGGCTGGTTTCACATATTCCGGAAACCATAAGATATAGATTGTCAACAAAAAATATTAACCATGATTTTTTTGAAATTGTGTATTATGTGGTACTAGAAGATAAGGATACACAGCATGTTGCGGGTTTAGAGTTAAAATTTGATTATGAAAGAACTGATTTCCTTTTGGTTAAATCTTGGATAAGAAGAGATGAAAAAGCTCAGTATGATTCCGAATTTCAATATATGATGGGGTTCACTCAAAAGTTTGGGGAAGATCAGGGATTATCATCGGAAGAGTCTGACGACTCAGACCATTCAGACAGTGATGAACAGGAATATTATGATGACGTGTCAGAATACATCGATTGTGTCGAACCATTATCTGATCAATATTTAGAAAATTTTGAAAGTGAGGTTCATAACAATAATCTAAATCAAATGAGGGAAAATCAGCTCAATGAACTTCTCGACGAAATTATAAATGAATCTGTAAACGAAATGAATGAAGTAAATGGCGATGTGCTTAATGATGAAGGTCTTGTAGAAGTTAATATAAGGGAATACAATAATGGTCCTTCTGAAGGAGAAACAGGCGTACAAGAAGCCGAAAACAGTAATGAGGACACAGATGAATTAGATAGTGAGGAGGAAAGAGATAGGCAGGAAATGGAGGAAGCTGAGGAAAGGAAGAGGATACATAAGGAAATTGAAGACCAGCAAAATTTGGAAATCAAGAATTATAAAAAACTTGTTAATAGATTAAAATATAGTACAAGACATAAGACTAGTAAAGAACGTTTAATTAGGTCTAAGAAAAATTGGCGTTATCCTTGGAGGAATACCCTTTCTGTTGATATTCCTGGAGTGAGAATAAATTTGGAAATTTTGGGAAATCCTATCGAACAAGTGGAAGCAGGAATTTTTATGGAAAATAAAGTTATTAATGAATTACAACCTTCTGTTTTACGAAAGCTTTTAGCTAATGTAGTCTTAGATATCTTGCAAAATATGCCAGATCTGATGTCACCAAAAGAAGATTGTATTTATAAAACAAACTTTAGAAGGGTTTACACTAAAACAATGTTTGAAAGAATTTATAACTGTCCACGATTAATTAGTAGAGTTTTGAGAATGGATTTGTTTAATGGTCAAATGAATCAGGCTTTAAGATCTATAGAGACCTATCCAATACATCGGGAGTTAGCTTTATTTTTGATGTTTGGATTGAGCCCAAAAATATATTTTAGAAAAATGTGTAGTGTCATGTAGAATGAATGTATTACCTATTTGAATGAATGTTTGTGTTAAATGCTTTTATATCTACTCCAAAGCTATACTAACTTTACTTATATTATAATCAACTATATTTTAATCATTATAATCTATTATATGAAAATAATAATAATATATTGTCATTAACCTTAATATTTTATGTTTTGTATTGCATTTTAGAGATGGACCATACATCATCCAAACGTTTCAAAGGCGGTAATCAGGACGATACTCGCACTGAGCAACTAAGTGGGGAAATTACAGCAATGGATTGTGAGGAGTCATCACCCAGATCGTATGACATTGAAGTAGACATGAACGCGCCGAGTACTTCAACAGGAATTTATCGCCATTCTCCTCAAACCATTGTTTCAGTGAAGAAGTTTAATTGGGAAGAACTCGATAAAAACTTAGAGAAAAAATCGAAAAGTAGTGAGTCGATAGAAAAAGGGGGGTTTAAAGAAAGAGGAAATAATAAGGCAAAAGAATGGAGGTCTTGGGGTACTGGGCCTTACAATTTTACACCAGCGACTGGAAGTATTACATCATTACCTATTTTATTCACCAAGGCTGGTCTTGATGAGTTAATGCTTAGAGCCTTTGATGTTATGCCGTTCCGAGACGAAAGTCCTCAGGTGATGGGAGCTTTCAACGGAGACTTCTACTATTTAAATGGAAGAAGTGGTATAATGTTGATGGATGTTTATCATAATTGGGAGGATGTTTTAAGGAAAACCATGGAAGATATTGAAACGGGTTTAAATTTTTACGATTTAGCAACAATTAGGGTTAAAAGACATATGAAACAAAATACTTTTACTTCAGCGTTAGATCCTGAATTAATTTATACACTACCGTTAAAAAACGTGAACCCAGAAAAAGCTGAAATTCATTATTATGTGTGTCTCGAAGATAGAAATAATAAATTCCTCTCAGGATTGGTATTAAAGTGGGATTTAGAGCTTCATCGATTTGTCTTAATTGATCCATTTGTGCCAGAGAATGTCATAAACTTTATCGCTCATGAGAGTGTTTATCTGAAGGGTCGTACTCAAGTATTGGGTCGAGAAATGGATTTAGAATCCGAGCCATCTGAAGAGTCTGAGTACGATGATAGTGATGAGTCGGACTCAGATAAAAGTAGAGGTTCTTGGGAGATCTCCAATGTTGATAAAAAAGGAGAAGATGGAAAATGGAAAAAGCGTATTTGGGAGTTAGATGAAAATAATGACAGTGATAAAAAAGAATTGAAACAGAGGAAGAAAAATGATGAGATTGACGATAAACATAAGAAAGCTAGACAAAGCTATACAAAACTTGTGAAAGAGTTGAAACATGTAACCAGAAAAATGACTCCAGGAAATTTTACCAAGAGATTAAAACAGAAATGGAGGTATCCGTGGAGGAATTCGTTCACTATTAAAACGCCGGGGTTGAGAATCTTAACTGAAATTTTGGGTAATCCAATTGATCAGGTGGAGGCGAAAATTGAAATGGATGAGGAGCTGCTAGATGAAATGCAGCCTTATACTTTAAAGAAACTATTTATTGATATTATTATTGACATTTTACGCAATATGCCTGATCTGACAACTCAGTTAGATTCAAGCATTTTTAAAATAAGGTTTAGAGAAGATATTGTCAATACAAGGTTCGAAAGAATCTATGGTTGCCCTAAAGCGATACGTCGGGTGTTAACCCTGAGTCAATCCCATGAGAGTATGGATTTTGTTATAAGAAATACTGACTTAACCCCACTACACAGCGAACTTGCATTGCCAACAATGTACGGTCTAAATCCTAAAATATACTTTAAGAAAATGTGCAGTATAATGTAATTATACTCATATTCACTTGTACACATATATGTTATAACCAATTTATTAATAATCATTAACGAAAAATTATATAATAATAATCCATTATCAAGTCCTGAAACTATTATTCAGGCTGGGTTTTAAAAAACCCCAAACTTATTGTTCGTATCCGTAAATATGTTTAATCGATAGTTAGTGTTTTATCTTTATAACGCCATATAAACTATTAATCTTTATAAAAATCGCTATGTGCAGAATAATCAGAACGAGTCGTGTTAAGAAAGAATTTATATGAAAAGGGAACGTTAGTGTTTAATTGATGTTTTATTACTAATAATGTGTGTCGTTTGCATTAGAAAATTAAAAAAAATGTATAAAATTTCTTAAAATATAAAAAAAAAAGAAAAAAATTTATAAAATTTTGTCGGCGTGGATTGGATCCACGGGTGGAAGGCGGGACCGACAAAACAAAAATAGTGAAATAATTTGCTTAAGTACAACAAAATGGTCATAAGGAAAAGGTGATGATTGAATAGGGTTGGAAGGGAAAGGTGATGATTGAATAGGGTTGGAAAGGAAAGGTGATGAATGAATAGGGTTGGAAGGGAAAGGTGATGATTGAATAGGGTTGGAAGGGAAAGGTGATGATTGAATAGGGTTGGAAGGGAAAGGTGATGATTGAATAGGGTTGGAAGGGAAAGGTGATGATTGAATAGGGTTGGAAGG
>JAQIXJ010001668.1:0-19356 GCA_034700185.1 Phthiracarus laevigatus | reverse complement strand
GTCCTTTTTGACTAATAAATTCCCTTAATTAGAATAAGAAATAGTTCAAAATCCCTTTATTAAAGTAAGAAATTAATTCAATTCCCTTTATTAGAGTAAAGATCAAAATCCCTTTATTAGAATAAAGTTCAAAATCCCTTAATTAAAGTAAGAAATTTTAAAATCCCTTAATTAGAGTAAAGATCGAATTCCCTTTATTAAAGTAAGAGTGTACACGGACGGACGGACGGACAGACATACCCAAATCCATATATCTGACAAATTTGCAAAGTCAGATAAAAAAAATTTTATTTAGAAATGAACAGCAGCTAATGAAAGTGGTTGCTGTTATTTTAATACAATTTGTTACCAAAATTTCCAAAAATACATAATAAAAACTTAAAAATAAGATGTTAATTCTATGCTTTTAAAAATAATTTCAAGACTAATAAACAAATATTTAAAAACCACATTTTCTTAAAGATCAGACGAACGCTTTTATTTGATATGCGTTTTAAAAATAATCATGATTTTTATATTAAAAAACTCTAGCAAAAGTGTATCACTCAATTTGTTCCCAACCACTGTAACTTCTTCAACAGTTGGTGTTTATTATTTTTGTATAAAATACTTAAGTAACAATTGGAATCAAATACTAATTAGACTAACTCGATAAATTTTTTACATTTAGTTGTTTTAGGTTATGATAATCTTCGCAATGCATTGGGCGCTATTTCTATCACTTGCAATTTTTTAATGTATTTTATTTATAGCTATCGGAAATTATCGTCAGTTCAATTTTTAAAATTAAAAACATAATAACTCATTACTTTGCGGCTAAATAACTACTATAAAACTTATAAAAGTCGATTAAAGTAACAACAAAAAACGGTAGCATACCTGTACAAGTTTCCGCTCTCATAGGCGTGAAACTTTTCCAAAAATGAGTCAACCGATGATGATTCGATAGAGTTTCGTTTATGATTGTGTTGCTTGTGCTGTTGCGCCCACTGTGACACAACCTGTAACCGATTAACGCAAATAAATCTACGGTACGATTAAACAGCAAACAATTAAAGCGTACGAACCCGAACGAGACCAGCAATTTTTTCTAATCTGTTCTCACTGTTCGTCTTTGCTTTCTCTACATCCACTTCTACAGGCTATAAATGAAATCCGAAACAAATTCATATAATTATATTTCGGTTCACTTGTTTGTGGTTTATGTCTAACCCTATCCTCAATTTTAATGATTTCGTTGCAAACAGTTTCCTCTAACTTTTCTTTATGGCTAAAATATCGACCAAACAATACATAGACATAGAAAATAGAAAAAGTGTTTTGATTGAAAAGCAACACAACACGACAACAACTCATTAATTTACTGTTTACCACTCATTTTGATTAATGTTGTCCGAATTCTTCATCGGTCTTCCGCTGTTCACTAACGTGGGAGCGATTTTATTGTTGCTTAATGATAGCCGCAGTGAACCATCGAGTGAATTAGTGGCGTATGTTGCAGTGTCCAACTCCTCGACCGCGACCTTACACTGATCCTGCTTCGAGCGTCTGTGGAAAGCGAAGTGAGGAAAATTGAGGCGACGTTTATCAGCCATAGTGTGATCGGCGAACAGAGCGGCGGTCACGTATATGGTTTTGCACGTGACAAACACTGCCATAAAAACTGCGTTGGTGTGTGTATGTGTGTGTGTATATAAGAAAAAGAGAGACAGAGGAAAAAATAGAAATAGAAGATAAGTCTTAAATCACTATTTAATGCGATGTTAGTTTCGATCGATACGCTGGCTATTTCTTGAGCGCTAGCAATGCGAGACATAAATTTTGTCGACTTTATCGGCATCATAATAGCAATAATAATGGGGTTTTCCGTATCAAAGATGTTATGCGTAAATAATTCTATTAAAGTTATATTTAAGTTTTTTGGTTTTTCGCTGGTTTTTTGTTAGTTTTTTCCGTTCGTTTCTGTATTCTATGGGTCTAAAACGCAAAAGCGATTATTGAGTGTTTTTATCTTTGCTCACGTACTCGGAGATAAAACTGGGTAATTTTTTCTCTTTTAGCACAAACTTCTTAAAAATATTTTTCGGTCATTTTTTTAAAAGTCAATATCTCGTGAACTTTTTTTTGTTAGTGTTTTAGTCGCTATGCGTCAAATGATAAACCATTCGCGGAGATGAATGATTTATAAAATCAAATTTCGAAATTCAGTGAACAATAAATGATAAATTTCTATTCCTATCTCGTAGTAATTTAAATTTTTATGTCTCGTGTGTAGATTTGTAAAGAAAACATTTTCTATATTTGACACCATCTCACTTATAGAAATTTCTTGATTTAGTATAAAAATCATATTTTTTAGCTCACTTTGAATAGAAAATTTGAGCTTATAGATTTGACAATGTCTGTCCGTCCATCCCGGTGTCCGCGGTATTATATTAATAAAAGCGTTTAACATATTTTTTATTTTAATAAAGGGTTACGCAACTTTAAATTATAGGGGTTAGAACTAATATATATTTTTTCATAAGTATATATAAACCTGCGAAAAGTGAGCTCTCTGATAATGTGAGCTCTCAATTCTTGTTGTTACTATTGTTTTAGTAAAAGTAAAACATATATATTCAATATTCATAAGACTTTATTTTAAATTTTTAAAAATGCAAACTTTATTGATTTGAAGTTCCTTTAAAACATAAATTAGTTTTTATTCTTAACCGATATATTCTTTTATTATGCCCTTAACTTTCTTTATCGAGAAATGCTGACACAATTTCGTGAGGTAAGATTATTAATTATACTCAAATAGTACTCTATCTATCTGTATGATGTATGTGGAACTTATGACTTCTTATTTGTTTTACTTTATTGTACATAAGATTGACTTTAGCTCAAAATGGCAAGCAATGACAAAATTGGGGGGAAAATTATTTTCTTTGGCTTTATTTCATCGGATTAATGATGCTAATTGGGCTTAGAAAATATTATTCTAAGTTAGATGTAATTAATATTTAACTTAAACAGAATCACTTATCAGAATTAACAAGAAGCAAAAACTTTAGTGGTTAACACAATCAATATATCATTTTAAAAAATAATTAACTAGTTTTCTAATTCATATCTTTATTTGCTTATTAAAATTTAGTGTATTTTCGAAATGTTATTAATGAATAATTTATTTCTATCGCATATCTAAAAATAAAAACTAACTCATAGTATTATTATTAATGCTATAAATATTTGTTATTCAATGAATTAAATCAGGCATGTGTTACGAATGTGAGAATCGATAAGAAAAATATTTGCTTTCGCGATTATTAAATTCGTAATAAAATAATTTAAGCACATTTTTTAGTGCAATAACAATATTTAGTTACAGATTGTTACTGGTTTGGTAAACTTTAAGCTAATTTTAAAAATAAATTGGTAAAATTTAAATACTATTTAAAGAAGAAAATCAATGTTTTTATTATATTCTGTTTTTTGGCTGGCTATAGCACGTGAATACTTTAAGTTAAATAGTTTGCAAGATTACAGTTAGCACTGATTAAATAGTGTAGCTTCTTTTTAAAACTAAACATCGAAGGAAATAGTAAAATATCTAATTTAATCATTTAGTTAGAATAGAAGTTTGGGTTGGATTGAGTTGAGTTGTTGAGTTGGTTGTTTTAGTTGATTAGGTTAGGTTTGATTAGTTAATTTGCCAACACATTAAATAAGTTTTGTATTAGATTTTTATGACAATCCTTAATTGATTTCTTGTAAATTATTATTCACGTTTATTATCGAACTATTTAGTTATCAAAGTTTTCATGTACTATAACTAACAATGGTAACGCAAAATGCGAATTCCAAATTAATCTTAATATTATGTGCGGTTTACTACTGAAAAATTTTTATTCGAATTTGGACTAAACATGCAATATAGTTTTAGTATAAAAATTAATTGTTTAAAAACAGTTATGATTGTCTAATTAAAAAATAAAATCAGATTATTTTTTAATTTATTTTGTAAAATTGTGTCACGGCTGCGTTTTTTTGTTTAAATTTAATGCAAACGAACTATAAAGTGGCTAACAATGCATAATACCTACATTCTGCAAAAAATTGATAATTATAAGCCATAATAACGCGTCAGAATCATTAATTATAGATCTTAACAGTTGAATAGCTTTTTTCACTAATAATATATAGCCTAATCGCATGAATAAAAGCAATTTCTCTGTTAATGGAAAATAATATTTTTTACGAGACAAGCGACGGATAGCGGTATAGAAAACGCTGGAAAAAGCGATATATATTGTAAAAGTAAAAAGTATTCGCGAAAAAACTATAGACATATAGATAGTATTTTAGTTATCACATCATCATCGTCATCACACGAACAAAATGGCAAATTAATATAATTGAAACGTATTTGCACAATAGCCTATCACATCTAATATAGCAGTAACTCTTTTTTTAATATTCGCGCACTGAGCACACATACACAAAAATTGAACCAAAAAAATGATTTGCGAACACGCAAACGATATATATTGAAAAGAAAATTGCGCTTAACAGTTGTTTGTCTAAGGAGACGGTACTTTAATAAAATAAAAAGAAAATTGTCGACGTTGTAGCGCGCGAATAAGTGGCTGATATATTTTATACTTAAGCACACTTACGCTTTGTTTGCAAAGAGATAGTTCACGAACAAAGAACATTAGCGGCTAAACGGCAGCCATGAACTTCAAAATGAATATATTACAGACTCCCAGTGTACTGCGAGAATGAGTAATGATCCGAAGTGGATACTATTATTTTTGAAGTGAAAGTTTTTAATTAAATACTCAGTGCGTTTTTTGTCTCGTGATAGTATAAGTTTTTTTTGCATTAATGCTATAAAAAGCTCTTAATGTATTCTTAAACTTGCACGATTGAGTTCTTGAATGATTAACTTTATAAAAACTAATTGACATTAACAGCACGCGTTGAATCAACTGTTAGTTATAGCTTATTCGCCCCCGAAATGCCACTTCACTGCATAACTTAACGTTTGTTTCGCTATGCTGTCAATTAGAGTATCGAGGGATGAATTTTAAGTTTTACGCACGAGTGTCATAATTTTGCTGCAAATGTATCTTATTCATGACTTGAGATTTTTATGAAACTAATCAATAAGTTACTCCTAGAGTATTCACGGTTGCACAAGAAAAATATTCATATTAGTATGTACGCTAAACGTAAATCAAAGTCTACCGAATGGTTTTGGCTAAATTTTAACTCTACTTTTTTATTAAGAAAAATAATAAATTAAATTGTGAAACTTCCAATTTAAAAATCGTATGAACATTATAGCTCTTTAAAGAAAAAAATACAATAAGTTTTTGTCATATTAAACCCAACACCATATAACACTAGCTTAGCTTCTCATAGTGTAACACACTATTTTCGAAACTGAAATTGTTTTGATTGGACCTTCCGTGACCATTATAAAGATAAATAAATAAGAGAAAACAGGATAAAACTCGGTGTTATAAAATATACACTAGTATTTGAATTGAATTTTTTTTATTGGAACGGAAGTTGTACAGAACAAACAGCTACGATCACAGCCACAAAAAACTTTATATAGAAAAAGTTTTTTTACTACTACTATTTATTTTACTTTTATTGAAGTCGTTCGATTTTTTTAATAAAAAATTTTTCTTCGAAAAAAAACTAATCCGTTGATAAAAATAAAAGTCTATTTTCGCTGTCGTTAATAGTTCGTGAGCGAAACAAGAATAATAAAACAATGAATACAAAAAAGGAGAAAACGGCGAATAATAAAATTTGCGAAAAATATTTGGAAAATATATAATAATCAATACCTAGTATTGGACTAAATATTGCATAACATGTCTGTTCATATATTGGCGATAACAAACTCACACACAACACACACCCAACCATATCATGTTTACCCATGATCACCATCTTCGCTGTCACACATACACTCATATCATACATATTGCTTGAGGAGAAGAGCATCATTACTAAATTTATTTTTTATGGCACCTCTATGCTGTAGTTTGATTATTTTTTCCCCAAAAAAGTCATAAGTATATTCAGACTAACTTGAAAAGTTTCTATAGATTTATTGTAATTCTTGGTGTGTTTTTCTATTCAACGGCCAGATAATAAATACTTTGAAAAATATAGTAAAAACTTTATTATGATAGGATTGCGATTCGAAATTTCTAACAATGGCTTATGTTTTTTATTTATATTTTCTTTTGTATCTAAATTGAATTTTTTGTCTAGCTTTTTATATCTAGAAACGAAGTTAATAGAAGAATTTATTGAATTCGCATTATATAAAACTTTTTATATGTTTATCTCATATTTTTGTAAAATTAGGTGGATAGGAAATAATTATAAATATTCTAAAGAATGAGAAGTAAAATAAAGAAGGATTTAGGATGAAACGTCTTAATACTGCATATAAACAAGTACGAGACATCTATAGAGAACTCACATTTTCATACATTAATGCATATTTATGCAAACAAGTATATTAATTTTAAGACCTATGTTAGCAAGATGCCAAATCCCTTTATTAATATAAGAAAACGAACTCTTTTACTAAAATAAAACTGCGAACACACGGATGTACGGACGGACGGACAGACACACAGACGTCAGTACGGACAGAAAGTTGGGCACGGTTAAATCAATAATCTCGCCTTTTCACAGAGAGCTTAAAAAATTTCAAATTTATAGCTTAATTTTAACTTTTTATGGATTCTTCACTAGCATTTCAATAAAGCTCAAAATTTCTTTTAAATGTTTATATAATTGTAACTTATGGATTTGTAAATTTATATTTTTCAGTTGTTTATACCATTAATAAATTATATTGATAAATCTTAATTACGAGTAATAAAAATTTACCTGTCAGATTTAATCTACCGTTAACTAGATTTAATAAAATAAAAATAAAATATTTATTTATAAGTTTTTAACACCAGATGAACTAGCAAATTCATAACTAATGTTTTCTATTAAAATGATTTTGTTAGAACAATAAAAAATAATATATAAAACTCTAAAAAATGTTAAAAGACGACTATTAAAACCCAAGAACAGTGTATGCCATGAATTTTCTGAACAACATTTTAGACATTTTACAAACCTTATTATAATGATAAATATTCTTTTTTAGTACTATATACTAATAAAGCATAGAAAAATTTATCTGTATGTGTTTTGAAAACAAATCAGCAATAATCTATATAAACTATATTTTGCTTTTTAATCTATATAAACTATATAACCGATATTATTACTATTAAGAACTCCATAATGGAGTTTAATTAATTAGTATTTGTTGAGTGCATAATGAATGTTTACTCAAAGAAAATGCGAATGCAAAGTAAGGATATGTCATAATAATCATTAGAATTAAGCCGTAAGTGTCAATAAATCTCGGGCTTACGTCGTTAGTAAATATTCCTAAATTAAGGCAATTCAAATAAATAAAGTTTAAAGCGGATATAAAAAAAGCAATAAAAAACTTAATTTACAGTTAGAATAAATAACCGCATATGTGAAATCGCGCAGTTAATCCCGTAAATGAAATTTTTGTTAGGCAAGCATCTCATCATCATTATATTGGCAGTGATTTTATTTCACTATTCAATGGGTTATTATTATTACTATTTAGCAATCCATTGGATGTAGTGATCATCTAAATTTAGCTTTAGATAATTCGCTTTTATGCGCGTATGTGGAGAAATATTGATTATTCAGAATAGTGTTTAGGTATTAAAATATAGGAAACCAATAAAACAGGATAAATATTTATGTAAAAAATATAACTTAAAATGCTTGCAAATTTTAGCTAAAAAAGTGATTTATTTTATATTATTTCTTTTTAATCTAGCGATTAATAAAAATGTATTTGAGTTCAAATATAGTAATACGAATTTGAAAATATTCGAAACTTTAATAAAATCAAAGGTTCAGAGTTCTCTATTATTCAGTTATTTAGCATAAACTATAAACAAATTCTATGAACACCATTAGCATCAATTATGGCAAATGTGTTTTGGAAAATAAAGCAATTAACGCTTGTTAAACCAATTAACTTTCTAAAAGACATATAATTTGCACACTAAGTATATAATTGTACAATTAGTTACATTATAACATCGATAGAACAGCTTATCGATGCGAAAAAGGAATTTCCCGGAATCACACGAGCGATCAAATTCTTTAGCTTTGTTATTAACCTAATTTTTATTTAAAATTTTATAGAGTTTATTGATTAAATGAATATAAATTAATGATGCTTTTAGCTTTTCTATTAAAAATAATCACCCACTTAAAAATAACTGAAATAAGAAAAACTGAAACCATGTGATCATAAAAATTATTTAAATAATTTTTAATGCTTAAAAACCATGATATTTTTGATAGTTTTGATATTATTTTTTATTTTTAAGTTCATCGCTAATACTGCAAAATATTAACGATATTGATAGATATAGTAAGCCAGTTTTATCATTAATCAATGATTTTCTGTATGTTTTTTTATTTATTCTAAGTACCATTAAAGTTACTTATTTATTCAAATCTACAAATGTAATCACTATAATAAGAAAATTATAAAAAATGGAAAATAATAAAAAGAAATGATGAAAATGTAATGTTACAAAAATTGTAAAAATTGGAAAATGATTTCTAGTAAAGATTGTAATGGATATTTTTATTTAGCGCCATCAATAACAAGGAGAGCATTAGAATCAAACATGATTGATCATTGATAATTTCATTCGAAAATAGTGGACAATAAAATCACGAATTTATTCGTCGATAAATAAAAACTGAGTACTTCGTAATGAAAAACAAACAAACAAACATAAAGCAAAAATCATAATTACAGTGCATTCGCTGCGATGACGTGTCATTCTAATAATGATGCTACGAATTTATTATTCCAAAGAGACGCACAAATGTCAATATCTATTAGCAATGAAAAATAATTGCTAGATATAATATGTCAATAAATGGCATCAACAAAAATAGATTATCAATCGGGCGTTTTGTCGCAATAACTTATACAATACTAATCACGTGAACTTTTTTTGTGTCGCAAAAGAAACATAAAAAAATGCGACCAAAAAGGGAAACAATAGATTAGAAAGTCAACTGGAGATCAATTGAATTGAATAAAAGCTCGAATTGAAAACAACGGTACAAGTATTGGTAAACTTTTTTACCGCCCATTCAATAGAATCTATATAAAGTGCTTTTTATGTTCGGTGTTTGGATTCAAAAGAATGGGAAACGGAAGTGTGACGAGACGTAAAGAAATTGAATAACTTTGGTTATGTTGAATTGAATCGGAATTGAATTTTGTTTTTTCATGTTTTAAAAATAGCGGATCCAACTATTCGATAAAAATAAAAATGCTACAAATAAATAAACTGTGGAATTGAATGGAAAATTCAAACACCAGTTTACAACCATACAATGAAAATTCTTTTATTTATTTAACGGTTTCAAAGAATGCTAGTGGGGTTCCAAATCGTTTGCTTTTTTTATTATTTAAAAGTTAAACCTAAAATAACTCATTTTTCAAAATAAAATTAAATCATTATATATTATGGTTAAAGGTTTTAACAGTAATTAAATATTATTAATGGCTCATTAAAAGGACCTTTTCTATAAGTTGGAATATTTTCTTAATTCTTTTTGCATTAATGTTATATTTAATGTTGTTTATAATGCAATTATCTCCGAACACGAATATTACATTAGTTGAGATGTGCGTCTACACTATTGCTAAATATTTATTTTATTTTAAATAACAGTTTCCGCTAATTTAAACAGCAACGATTATAATTAAATTAGTTAATTTAGGCCTTAATTACTTTAGGTACAAGATATTACTTTGAATTTTTCATTAACAGGAAATATACGGTGCACTTATAAAGGGAATTATGATAAAATAAAATAAAGAAACGCTGAAACAAAAGAATAAAGTATAGTATAATGTTTGCTTACATTTAGAAATTTATTGAATGGAGTTATACAAAATCTCTTGAATAAATTAGATAATAGAAAAAACTAATCGTTAAGTGGTTTAATTGTATGGTTAATGGTTATAGTACTGGTGATTTATTGTTAGGTTAATTTATAAAAACTTTTTCAACATAAAATAAAATAATTTTATCCAATTACTGTAAACTTAATTATAGTCCATTTTGTTTTGAATTTAGATGCAAAAAGTTTGAAAATAATAGAACCTCTCCTGTTAATTATTCAACAAAAACTAATAGTTTTGAAAATAATACTTAATTATGGATAATTATCTACAGTTAATTAAAGTTTAAATTAAAACTTGAAAATTAAATTTCAAATAACTAAAAGAATAACTTTTAGCTTTTAATTTCAAATGACAATCAGAATTTAAAACCTATGAATTTTTTGTGTACATTTTAGAATATCACGGACCCAGTCTTAGCGAGAGATGGACAATTTTAGACAATATAATTTAATAAATTAAAACTAAAATAATTTAATATGGTTACAATTGTCAAAATTAAAGTTACATATACTTGATTTTTCTTAAATTTAAAAAGTGCTCGGCGGTAGTAGCGCCTATATGACAAGTTTACTGAAAAAACATGCAATAAATTTTCGTGGCCACCAATCCAAAAGAATATTTAACATGAATTTTAATACGAGTGACATGAAATAAATCTAGTAACAAAAACGGGTCCATGTTCTCTCATAAGTTACATCCATCGTTTTTACTTATTCCTTCAGATAAAAAATCATACAAAATGGGCTTAGCGTAACGAAAATTTTGGTGAACCGATCGACTACTCAAGTTCATGATAAATGAGATGAATAGCTAGTTTTTTTATAATGTAGATTTTTTATGTGTACCAGCTGTACTAAACTAGATATTACATAATAGCTAGCTATTCGAGCTTACACTGCACTTATGCGTACTTTAAAACGCTAGAAAAGCAAATATTTCAAATATCACGGAATACAATTTCGTTTCGAGTAGCGTAACGAAACACAATACCATACATAATGTTTCTGTCGAAAGAAAGTATTTTTGTTAGCTTTCGATTCCCCAGCTAATCTTAGATATGGGGGTATATATATGTCGCGATTAATAGGGTTATTTATAAAAATAGCGAAAGAATCACTTACGCAGCTGTTTAAGAATATTATTAAAATTTTATGGAAATTATTTTGTCAACGATGACAGAGAATTGAACGTTTGTTTAACTAAGCGAACATAACACACAAAAAATTATTTAATAATATTAAATGTGAATCTACTCAAAAGTAAAGCGTGAACAAAATATATAAGAATGAGTATTATAGTGGTGACACAATACATCTCTAATGAAAGAGAACTTAAAAATAAGAATTTAATATGAACAGAATATATCAGTAAAATTAAATAAAATATTAAGAAATAAAGGTTGGTATGGTTTAGACACTCTAATGATTATAAGGCACACAAGCTTTTCCATTAATGATGCTTTTCTTCGAATTAAACTTTTTGACTGACTGGTAAAATAACAATTCAGTGCAGACAAGTTTGATGAATGAAAAACCAAATTGCAATCATATGTTGCAAATACAGGTTTAATGCGAACTGAATTCGTTATAACAATTAGATGGAGTATTTGTATTGATTTTTTAGCCGCTTTTTTATATAAAAGTCGAGCTTATGGATTTGGCTATGACCGTCCATACGGCCGTCCGTTCGCAGTCTTATATTAATCAAGGGAATCTTCAGATTTCTAATATTAAGATAAGAATAAAATGATCTTTTGAAGTTTTGGATTAGAAACTAATACATTAGTGATACCAGTATGAATTGACCTAAGAAAAAGTGAGCTCTCTAGGAATGTGTCGTTCTTGTTTGCGTATGTATTTGCCTCGCTTACGCAATAAATTTTGTTTTTTATAATATTGTTTTATCATAACGGAAATAATATTTCTAGATTACTTCTGATTTTTCTCATTCTCTGTGATGACAATTTATAGTCATCATTATTTTTTTATATCTTTACATTGTGTAAGATTCTTGGGGGAAAAAATATAAACGCAATAAAAACTAAATTGCATTTTCATTTATAAACCAATAAACACGAAAATTTTATTTCTATCTCAACAACTTGCGAGTCAACAACATTCTAAAGTTATAATTTGTTTTTAGTAAACATAAAAAAACTGGAGCTCAAAAAATTACTTAATATTATATTCATAAAATATAAATTTTATGCGTCATATTATTTAAATTAGAGTTTGAAGTGAGAGAGCTTTTGCGTGAATAAAATAAAAAAATTGGAATAAGAGGACTTTAAGGGCTATAGTTAAAAATAAAAACCAAAACGTCGGAATACTTTTGTTTTGAATGAGATGAGGCTTAAATTGCAGTTATTTTAAGCAAAAATGGGCATAACGGCAAAGCAAATGGGTTTGCATAAACAAAAACTTTTACGATTGCAGACATTTAGAAATTTCAAGCTTTTCAGTAATGGTATAAAATTTTTTCATGAAAAATATGATTTAAATTAACTTTATTTTTAATAATTATAAACATACTAATTGTGCAATTTTGCAAAAACAAAGTATTTTAATTGTAATTCGGAAAATGGCGAGATAAGGCAATAATACCAAGTTAATAAAATAAACAAGATCAATAATATCTGACTTTGTAAAGTTAGTTTCAGTTGGTATATGGTTGCTCACTCTCCCCGTTCTCTCCCAACCATTAGTTGATATTATTTTTTTAAGTTAAGATTTTTACTGTTAGTTTCGGAAGCATACTACAAGAATTTTCACTATTTTTAATCGTTTTTGATCATTGGTATCCCAAATATAACTATTAAAACGGAATCTCCCGCTCAGAATTTTGGCTAATTTTATTCGATCTTGACCACATTTTCTAATAATATTACTATAAAAACAAAAACACCCGTTAATTTTTACTGTTTATTTATAATTTTAATTTTATACCAATTTTAACCGTTATACATAATAAAATTCCTTAATCAATATAAAAACGGAATCTCTATTCGGAATGGTTATTTTAGACAGAATTTTAGCAAATATCTACTTTATTTATGACCTTTTTGATTAAATTTTTGCTATTTTAGCAAAATTTTGGATATTTTTCCCCTTTAATGCCAATTTTAAGCATACCTGGTTTTATTGGTTTTTTTAACAGTTAAATCCCTTTGTTAAAGTAAAGATCAAAATCCCTTAATTAACATAATGTGGAGGACAGACAGACAGACCCAAATTCATATATCTGTCAGTCAGTCAGATAAAAAATACTTTTCGTTTCTCCCCCCTGTCCGCAACAATGAAAAAATTTTATCATGAATTTAAAATAATTTAAATTAAATTGAATATTTTTGTTGTGCGTGAAATATGCATAAAAATGATTTTTGAATTGTTTAAAGTATTTCGTTTAATAGCTTCTTATACTTAAAAGAATCATTTTAGTATGAAAGTATATTTAAATATAGTAGGATATTATCTCGATTATTAAATTCGTAATAAAACAAGAACGACATAGAGAGTTCACATTTTTATGTTACAAGTATATTAGCTTTTAAGCAAAGATTGTATTACATAAAATCCCTTTATTAGTATAAGAAATAAGTGAAATTCCTTTGTTATAAAACTGCGTACAGCGGGACAGACAGACCGACAGATAGGCATACTAACAGACAGACAGACGGACAGATAGGCAGACTGACAGACAGACGAACAGATATGGTCAAATCCATAAGCTCGATTTTAACATAAGAAAGTGAGCTAGAAATTTTATCAAATTTTTAGTGCAATAATAATATTTAGTTACTGGGTGTTAATAGTTTGGTAAATTTTGAGCTAATTCTAAAAATAAATGTTTTTATTATATAACTATTCGGCTATTCTGTTTTTTTTGTGACACCAAATGTTGGTTATTGCACGTGAATACTTTAAATTAAATAGTTTGAAAGATTACAGTTAGCGCTGATTAAATAGTTTCTTTTTAAAACTAAACATCGAAGGAAATAGTAAAATATCTAATTTAATCATTTAGTTAGAATAGAAGTTTGGGTTGGATTGAGTTGAGTTGTTGAGTTGGTTGTTTTAGTTGATTAGGTTAGGTTTGATTAGTTAATTTGCCAACACATTAAATAAGTTTTGTATTAGATTTTTATGACAATCCTTAATTGATTTCTTGTAAATTATTATTCACGTTTATTATCGAACTATTTAGTTATCAAAGTTTTCATGTACTATAACTAACAATGGTAACGCAAAATGCGAATTCCAAATTAATCTTAATATTATGTGCGGTTTACTACTGAAAAATTTTTATTCGAATTTGGACTAAACATGCAATATAGTTTTAGTATAAAAATTAATTGTTTAAAAACAGTTATGATTGTCTAATTAAAAAATAAAATCAGATTATTTTTTAATTTATTTTGTAAAATTGTGTCACGGCTGCGTTTTTTTGTTTAAATTTAATGCAAACGAACTATAAAGTGGCTAACAATGCATAATACCTACATTCTGCAAAAAATTGATAATTATAAGCCATAATAACGCGTCAGAATCATTAATTATAGATCTTAACAGTTGAATAGCTTTTTTCACTAATAATATATAGCCTAATCGCATGAATAAAAGCAATTTCTCTGTTAATGGAAAATAATATTTTTTACGAGACAAGCGACGGATAGCGGTATAGAAAACGCTGGAAAAAGCGATATATATTGTAAAAGTAAAAAGTATTCGCGAAAAAACTATAGACATATAGATAGTATTTTAGTTATCACATCATCATCGTCATCACACGAACAAAATGGCAAATTAATATAATTGAAACGTATTTGCACAATAGCCTATCACATCTAATATAGCAGTAACTCTTTTTTTAATATTCGCGCACTGAGCACACATACACAAAAATTGAACCAAAAAAATGATTTGCGAACACGCAAACGATATATATTGAAAAGAAAATTGCGCTTAACAGTTGTTTGTCTAAGGAGACGGTACTTTAATAAAATAAAAAGAAAATTGTCGACGTTGTAGCGCGCGAATAAGTGGCTGATATATTTTATACTTAAGCACACTTACGCTTTGTTTGCAAAGAGATAGTTCACGAACAAAGAACATTAGCGGCTAAACGGCAGCCATGAACTTCAAAATGAATATATTACAGACTCCCAGTGTACTGCGAGAATGAGTAATGATCCGAAGTGGATACTATTATTTTTGAAGTGAAAGTTTTTAATTAAATACTCAGTGCGTTTTTTGTCTCGTGATAGTATAAGTTTTTTTTGCATTAATGCTATAAAAAGCTCTTAATGTATTCTTAAACTTGCACGATTGAGTTCTTGAATGATTAACTTTATAAAAACTAATTGACATTAACAGCACGCGTTGAATCAACTGTTAGTTATAGCTTATTCGCCCCCGAAATGCCACTTCACTGCATAACTTACCATTTGGTTATCTATGCTGCCAATTAGAGTATCGAAGAATGAATTTTAAGTTTTACGCACGTGTGTCATAATTTTGCGGCAAATGTATCTTATTCATGACTTGAACGATTTTTATGAAACCAATTATATAAGTTCTTAGAGTAGATTCACGGTTACACAAGAAAAATATTCATATTAGTTGTACGATAAACGTAAGTTGTCAGTTTAATTGAACAAGTGCTATATGTTTTTATAAGACAATTAGATTTTAAATAAATGCGACTTTATCTAACGATAACCAAGTCGGTTATGGTAACTTTCGCTGCATCCGTTAAATTATAGCAGTTGTTGGCATGTATTGCTATGGTAATAATAGCTGCGCACATGACACTGCGCATATATACTTATTATAAATACATACAATTACTTAATAATATTTTAGCCACTTTTGGTTGTAATGCAGTTGATTTTTTGTGTAAACTTGTATTTAATAATTTGGAAATTAATAATGTAAAATTATAGTAAAATTAAAAAGTTTCAAAGTGAGTGAACCATTAGATGTCACTAATGGAGGGTAGCAGCAAAAGTTACCATAACCCTAATCTAAAACGACAAACGCTAGGCAAAGCTCTCCATCTGTGAACTTAAAATGACAACGAAATTAGCGCATTTCAACCCTAAAAATAAAGTTATTTTATATGCTTTTTCATTTTAATTTTTAAATAAATGATACTAAAACTTTATAATTATTTTGAGAATTAATAAGTTATTGTTGGAAAAAATAAGCGTATTTTTATGAACGTTAAAAATCGTTTAATCTCTTAATAAACCTTAAATTAATATACTTCATGTGTATGAATTAAAAAGAATGTGATGAGTTTTGAAATTATTAACTAAAATATGAAATAGAGTTGCAATAAAAAAATCCAGAGGTTTTACGAAATCAAAGAATCTGTAAAGATTTAAGCGGGAGAGGATTATAAAAAAATTTATCCAATTTATGTAAACTTTTGGTAAATTTAAATTTTTTATACGCGACAATATAGCGTTTATTAATACGCAACGTTTTACCTAGACACTTATTATTATTATTATTATTATTATTTATGTAAACTTATTTTCTAAATTGCAGTTACGTGCGCTTTTGAAAAATGTGGTCAAAATTTTTAAAACTTGAAATTAGTTGTGATGATAAACGAAAGATAAGCTTCTCCGGTATCGCTAATTTTAAAAATAACATTGCGTCATATATTTTTTTATAGAAAACAAGTTTACTACCAAAAAATGACATTCATCTAACTAAAACCATTTCACTTTAAAATATTTGTTTGGTAGTTTAAAAATTTTTTGAACAAATTAATGCCATAGAAGAAATTATTAGAAAAACGGAAATTAAAATCATCGCAATCCATTCCTAAAATAAGTTCTCATACTTCATATAGAATCTAAAATAGTTGATTATTGACAACTTTTAGCAATTATTTTGACAAATCCTAAGGATTAATGACATTAACTGACAGAAAAACAAAAAACAATAATATTTATTATAGTTAGAAATTATTAATTAAATATAATGATTAACTTTATAGAATAAAGCACATAATTATGAAGATTGATGAGCACTGAATAATGTTATGATGTTTAGATTGGCTTTAAGAATATAAATCCAATTTAATAAGACTGATGAAAATACAATCGTAGATGAAAATAAAACAATTCAAATCTTGGCTGAATAGATGTCACTAAAAACCCATTTCATTTTATTTATATTTGAATAGCGCGTAAAACGAAACATTTAACTAAAGCAATATTTGATACGAAACATTATCATTAAGCAATCTAACATTGATAAACTTCAAATTATGTTAGATTATCGACAGAATAAAATTATATTAAGTAATAATCATAAATTCATTAAAAATTTATAAGATTTAAACGATAAAATTTCACAAAATTATAAATGAGGGACAAATTTGTGTTAAACTAAGTTATTAAAACAAATCTATAATTTTATATAAAATATAAAAAACAAAAGTTTGTACTTAAATAGTTATTAAGCTTTAAAAAGTGTGCAAATTTTTCCAGCCAGTGCTTATTCACTAATTTAGCCATTAGTATTGTGCCAATTTCATTTTATTTTGTTTGTGAAATTCTGAATTTTATGCGAAATCATGTATATATGGGGCGATTTTAATTGAGTACTTTTTTCTCAATTTTTAATTTATTGGCCGTCTATATATTACATTGTAATATGAATTATCATTAACTTCGAGCAAAACAAACTCAAATTTAATTGATTAATAAATTATTATAATATTTCTTCAAAAATATTGATTAAAAAATTTAGGAAATTTTCTGTTTTACTCAAGTTTAATTTAATTTGGAAGTTTCTATATAATAATAAACCTATTAAATAATATACATTCAAAATTTACTTATTGGTTTTCTCACTGTTAAAAATCAATACATCAATTAGACTCTAAGAGGTGTCAATTTTAAATTATCCGAAACGGAAGTGAGAGATAATCAAAGGAATTTTTCCACAATTAAATTTTCAAATATTTTGGTAGAGAAAAGACCCAAAAATCCAACATTAATACATAAATTGATGTTAAATTCAAAAAATAGAATTAACTATTGAGTGGCTTAACCATAAAAAGTATACAAAATTAAGTTTAAACCTTAGGGCACACAAACTATTTAAACAAATTTATATCAAAGCCTTAAATTTACGATAATCTGATAAACAAACAAAAAATCATTTGTATTAATGTTGAATATGCACATATGATTGTGACTCGCATATAAATGAGTGATGCGAATTGAATATAAATATATATTTTATATATTTAATAAAAGATTAAAAAGATAATAAATTATATCTAATATAATTTTTCAAACAATGCATAAATATAAAAATATTATTTTTAAAATTTTTGGATACGATTTAGTTTACTTATCATTAATTATGGTCAATAATTTATTAGCTCACTATTCTACAAAAAAATCGCGCTTATGGATTTGACAATGGCTACCAGTGATGGACTTAGTGAGAAACCTTTCTGCAAAATGGGAAAAAGCTTACTCATTTTAACGTTTGCAACTTAATGTTGCAATCCGTATGTTCGCAGTCCTAAATTAGTAAAGAATTTTACAATATTATTATACCGATTAAGAAATTTTACAGATTCGTATTAATAAAGGTATTTTCAACGATTCGGCCGTTAATGACAAGATGTTGCCTCGAAATTGGTCAATTATGGGTTTGGCAGATTTCTCAATTAAAATTGTGATAAAATTCATTAAATAATTAATTAATATTGAGTTTAAGTTTATTTAATTTAAAATGCAAACAATTTTATTTTTAAAAACGTGATATTCAACAAATATGTCGTTTCTGTTTTTCTATAACATCCTATATTTTCTTTAGAATTACTAACAGTTTGAGATTTTTAAATTTGGGTAAATATATTTCATCTTACAATACAACAATTTGTTATTTAAATAAATGCTGTAAGAATTGAATTTTTATTTATATTTACTAATAGAGAAATACTAGCGTTATTATATAATACTTTCGCTACATTAATAAAATATAATGGAAATTGTAAACAGAATCTTCATAAGAAATGAATGATTGTATCATTTAAAGTAAAATATTACATTATTCTGTTAGCAAATCATGTATTATTTCTTTTATTTTCTATCAAAACTATTTATTTTATCGGTATTGACACTTCAGTATTACTAAGAATACAACAAGTATTGACTATTCATAAGTCAAGAGAAAGATCGGGTCAAACCGTATACCAAAGTAATTTCTTTTTTTGTTAAAAGGGCTGTAAGTTATTGACGTTTGTTT
>JAQIXJ010001667.1:0-19363 GCA_034700185.1 Phthiracarus laevigatus | reverse complement strand
TACAGGGAACTCAATAAACTCATAATCCCTGAAAGACATCCACTCCCAAGAATTCAGGATCTCATTGATCGACTCAAAGCATCCGCAATCTTCACCAAACTCGATGTTACATGGAGTTTCTTTCAAGTTCCACTACATCCCGATTCAATCGAAGTCACCGCATTTGTAGTACCGAATGGTCACTACGAGTTTCTCGTCGAACCAATGGGTGAGAGAAACAGCTCAAGTGTTTTCCAACGCGAAATCCGTCGCATACTCGAACCATTCTTCGATGAAGGACTCGTTCAATTTGTGGACGACATTCTACTCCACACTGTCACTATGGAACAACACATCGATCTCTTGAGAAGAGTACTCAACAAACTTGCTGAAGAAGGAGTCAAACTCAAGCGCGAAAAATGC
Organism: Phthiracarus laevigatus; assembly: GCA_034700185.1. Lineage (NCBI taxonomy): Eukaryota > Metazoa > Arthropoda > Arachnida > Sarcoptiformes > Phthiracaridae > Phthiracarus > Phthiracarus laevigatus. Next base: position 18,961 of record JAQIXJ010001667.1, on the reverse strand, counting down.
AAATTCTTTCAGTCTGAAGTCACATTTCTCGGACATGTCATTTCGAAAGGACAAGTCAAACCTTCAGAAGACAAGGTGAAAGCAATCAAAGAATTTCCAATTCCAAAGTCACCAAAGGACATCAAATCATGTCGGATTTGCCAACTTTTCAGAAACTTGGTGCCAAATTTCAGTTCACTAGCATCCAGTCTCACACATCTCACGAATTTCAACGTTTATTTTCATTGGGGTGTTCAACAACAACAATCATTCGACAAACTCAAACAAATGCTCACTCAACCACCAGTGCTTGCCATCTTTGATCCCTCACTTCCCATTGTTCTAACAATAGACGCAAGTGGTTCAGGATTGGGTGCAGTTATCACACAGGAGCGTGAAAATAGGGAACAACCAGTCATCGCATACTGGTCATGAAGACTCAACTAACATGAAACACATTACTCGGCGCCAGTGGGAATGTTTAGCAGTCGTCAAAGCTGTGGAACACTTCCGCCCATACCTAGAAGGCGTTACATTCGAAGTCATCAGTGACTGTTCAAGTTTGCAATGGCTTTTCAACATCAAGAACCCGAACTCACGATTGTTTCGTTGGTCTGTTCGACTGAGTTGTTTTGATTTTAAAATCATACATCGACCCGGAAAGTCCAACAAAGTCGCTGATGCTCTCTCACGGCATGCTGTTCATCACTTCAAACCAAACGAGTTTCTCAACAAACAACACGAGATCACCGCTTACGGTCTACGCAAACCATTAATCATCCATGGACTCACTTGGAGAGCGATCCAATTTCCTCAACTCAACTCAAAAAACAATTTTTTTCTCATTGTGTTTCAAAACTTCAACAGTAATGGACAAATTTAACAAAAACATCAGCAACAGGAGATAAAGAGGACGCCGAGAAGAGGAGTACAACGAAGGAAATTTGGAGCAGCGAGGGGGGCGTTTCCAGACGATGCCCGCTTACTCTTCGGCCAGTGAACGTGGAGATCGAAACGCTCGACAACACGATGCGAACTCTTCTTTCCCTCGTGGTTTGGATCTTTCAGTTCGATCCGAAGCGGCTGATGAATGGCAGGCGCAAAACCTCAGAATTCGTGAGGAAAACGCTGCCCGAGCACGACAAGAACGTGAGGAAACGGAACGTCGAGGACGCCGTTACGTGGAATTTTTGCGAAATTTGGAAAAGGAAAAGCAGAAAATCCAACAACAACAACAACAACGCAAGAAAAAATAAGAGTTGGCCTCTTTTCGGTGGGGGAAATGTACCACCAGTTGCCGCCCTTATTTTAATGTTAGTTTTTATTGAGGACATCACATAACCTCACCTTTTTGGCCCTTATATAAGGCCAACTCTTTGGCTCACTCTCTCTCTCTTTCTCTCTCTCACGCTTCGTGTTTTCAAAACCTTTCAATAAAATTTATTGTCAAACTCATCACTCGATGAGTTTCCGTTTTTCAATTTAATCAATAAAATTAGTTTTTTCATTTGAAGTCAGTGTTCATCATTCACTCATTCATTCATTATTTGTGATCAAAGGTCACAATTTACAAGAACAGAATGACAAATGTAAAGTATTTTTACTCAACTTTGATGTCACAAAATTCCTTGTGTTTCAAGAGATTTCTGAAAAAATAAGTTCATTTGAAACCATTAATAGTATTAACAAAATTAATAAAGAAATCGATTATTATAGTACTAAAAAATATGAACAGCTACTATCAGGTAATAATAAATAAATAAATATTTTGTAAAATTAAATGATTAAATTTAAAGGTAAGAAAGTATTCACTTCAAACAGGTATGGAAATTGCGGATTATCAGCAATAAGTTTAGCTCTTTTTGGTACTCGAAAATACCATATTCTAATTCGATTTTTAAGTATTTATTCAATGGATAAATTAAGGAAAACAACGATTGAAAAAGGTGTATATGACAGTTAAGTGGTAAATGGAAAGTCAATGCACAGTTTAGGTGGATTAATTAATAGCGAAACACTAGTTTACTTAAGTGAAAGGTTAAAAAGAAAAATATTCAAAATTTGCGACGACAGTGCTGGGTTTATTTCTCCCGAAAAAGAAATTGTTCCTAAAATTGAAGCTTATTTGCCAATTACATTACTATGGACTTTTGATAAAAGAGCCCAATTTTTTCATATTCAATTAATTGTTAATTTATTTTGATTATAAATTTAAATTTTAAATTTTTTTCTCAATATAAATATTTTCATAACTTTTTGCAATGCAGGAATAGGGAATGGGTGAAGACTCGGGTTTTGAACTTGGTTTAGTGTGGGATTGGGAAATGTTTGGGAAATGGATTTTAGGGATCTGGAACATAGAGCGTGTGTTCATTCCGCCCTATTCCACAGCAATGTTAAGCACAAAGGAACAGTGGGCGTGGTATACGTACAACATTTCAATGCTTGCGGGGAATAGAGACGCGTTCTATGATCTGGAAACTAATTGGGATTGGGTTTTTGGGTGGGATCAGTAAGAGGTTTGAGACAAGGGAAAGACAGACACAGACATATCAATCATATAATGGCAAATTTTCAATATGACATAAAAATATGTTTAAACAAAAGATTCCTCCATTAAAATTTTTATAATGTTTAAAAATGTATGGTAGCCTAATAATAATAATATAACATTAAAACACACCTGATTATGTTATATAGCATTTAAAACGAGCCATGAACAGCATCATACGAAAAAAGGTTAGACATTAGTAACAGCAACAATCCATAAACTTTAACAAAAAAAAGTAATCAAAAGATTTTATCAAACAGCGCACCCGTGCCCATGCCATTTCCATTACCCGATCCTCCAGACAAATTCGCGGACACCAATGTAGTCGTGGATATTATAGACTATATTATTTATTAATTAAATCTTCAGTGTGTCATAAAGAAAGAATATAATTTTTGTATTGACTGTCATTTTTATATTAGTTTACTTATTGATCGGAATATTTACAGATAAATATTCCGATTTCCTTATTATAATATTTCTCAAAACTTAAGTGTCATCTGCCGCTATTACATTATAGAACACGGATTACTGTATAATATGCCGTTTTGTAAGCGTACAACTTTATAATATAAAATAATGGGAGCGAAACAACGAAGAAAGCAATCGACCATTAAGTTTACAAAGTCACATATTATGACATTATCGATCGCGTTTTTTTTAAATCAAAGTGGGGGTCAAACTCATTGGACTTAAACGATATTTTATTGTTTTTTGGCAAAAATCATAAAAAATTGTCATTTTATGACATCAGTTTTTCATGGGGGAAAATAGTCCCATTTGAGACAACCTGCACCGAATATTAGGTAACTGCTTTAAAGTATGACAGAATCACACACTGGAATTATTGTTGAAGGGTTAAAAATGGTGAAAGCACAACACGTTAACCCACTACAGTAACTGTTCAACACCTCAGCAACGCGACCATACTGTACAGCAGCAGTAACCAAATATACTTTAAGTATTAAAAGCTTTAAAACCAATTAGGAATGAGTGAGATTACAGTAGTCTATTGAAATTTGTCCATAGGTCACACAGTTTTTGTTTTCCGTCTATTCTCAGTCTGCGCTCAAAGATCAGTCACACCTGTTTCATATCATTCACAATTCGTCTGTTTCTATTTATGATTTAACTTATTCCAACAATGATATCCTGCTATATTACATATTTTCATCATATTTTTAAACGGATGAAGTTATTTTAGCGGAAACATAACTTATGATAACTAAGCAGTTTTCGATTACTTACAGCACATACATATTAGTTATCTAATAGGAAAATATATGTACCGTTTAGTCTATACCAAAATTTACATATATTCATAATTTCATCAATTTTATTAATATATTATTCTATTGATTTAATGTCATTTTTAATACAACTGAAACGTTAAAAAAGTGAAATTTAATCTTTTCTTTAAAATATTATCGAAGCAAAATAATATATAAACTTAATTAACCATTATGTCTAATAATCAATACGTTTATAACTTAATATAACTAAAGTGCTACAGTTTATAGGCTTATATTATTTTGTGTTACCGAAGGTTTGTTCTTATAAATTGTTTTGATTCTTAGACTTCATAAATAATAACGTTAATATGCTTTGTTAGACTAGGAATCAAACTTATTTAGTAAACAATGTTAATCAATAGTTTACGATAGGGATATGATTGATTCCATTTACTTTAGATTAAAATTATTTGAATAAATAGTTAGATATTGCTAGAATATTATCGCAGGCATAAAAATATATGATAGTACTGTACTGTTAACATAACTACTGTTAAGAACAATATACTGAAACTTGATAACATTATAAAGTTATTAAATTATTTATGATATAAATTATTATTATACTCAAATTAGAAACCTTCAGTGTTATTCCTTTCTATACTAAACATAAGATTTATTGCGTTATGTTTATAATATTAATTTTGTAAATCCATTATTTTCAACAGAATTTTAAGCTTATACTATATTATCATAAAATGGGCAATAAATTAGTTCATAAACACAGGACGAAATATACATTCGAACATTCGGCACAAGAAGAGAAAACGGAACGGACTAACTCTTACATTCAAACACAGTCATTGATATCAACGCTTCAAGTAAGTGTCTAAAAGTGCTGGATCTTTGCTTTTCAAGTTAATAATTGGCACGTATTGTAAATTAATTGCCGGTTTCAGTACAGCATAGAATAAGCGTTTACAGTGTTAGTGTTAGCGTTAGTATTTGCTGAATCCTTTATTTTGTTTATTTGGCCTCAAATAGTTTGTGTTGTGGGTGTAAAGGAGTCAGTATTTATGTTGACTAATAATATATGTTTCCGTAATCCAATGTCATTCGTGAACAAAATTAAATTTGAATAACATTACAGTATTTTGCTTACCGATATTATCTGGAATTTATTTCACTTTAACGTAGGATTCTATATAATCAATATTAAACACTGCGCTATTACTACTGTATATGCTATTTATTCGATAATTTCTAAAATATTTCAAATGATTATACTTCATTAGACAGCACTTATATTATATAGTTTTGGCACAGAACTCATTTCCAATGATTATAAAGAAATTCTAATAAAAAGTATATATACTGTTGAGTATAAATATAAACCAAGGAATACTATACGATTCTATTCTTTAAGGGCATTCGTGTTTGGAGTCATATGACAATTCTTGGCTGATTCTTTAAGCACAAGACTGTAATACACTAATTCCGGTAAATAAGTCAAGAAAAGTATTTTAAGAAATTGGGAATGTTTACCAAAACATATGTTAAATGCGCAAAAAAGCGCATCTGTGACACAAAATCACACGCAAATTTTATATAATCTTTAGAATCAATTATATGCCAACTTATATTAGATTCTGCAGCCGAACAGTATAAGTGCTTCTAATTTTGTAACTCTTTCGAAATTGTTATTTCAACTGCATTTCACTAAACTCCAGTTTACTATTATTTCAATTCGTTATTGTGTTATTGCGAACTTTTATAATAATTTAGTTGCTTATAAATTATTAAATTGATAAAAATGGTAAAAACTTTTAAATAACTTTTAAAACTATTCATTAATTTAGTAAATTAGTTTTAATTTCTTTTTATTATTTACATTATTTTATTAATTATTATTTAAATCTATATGTTAATAATAAAATATAAATTGATTAATATATTAAAAATGTAGACATTTATTTAATAAATTTATTAAAAGGAAACTGAAAATCCTGTGCAAAGTCAGGAAAATAAAGCAGAGCCAACAGTTGATGCAAGTTTAGTGCAAGTTTCTAATGGAACAGTACAGCCACCAATTTCTGCTGAAACTACTGCCCAAATTTCAGAACCACCACAGCCAATACAAGTCGAAGAATTAATTAAAGCTACAGAACAGTTATCGACCGAACAAACACCGCCTCAACCAACAGAGTCACAACCAGCGCCTGTTCAACAAGAGTCCACTCCTGTTCTACCAACAGAACCAGTACCTGCACCTCAACCAGCAGAACCTGTACCTGCAGAGGTAGCAGCCGTTCAGCCAGACATAGTGCCAGCCCAACCAGAACCTGCTCCACAACAACCAACACCAGTGTCTCAACCAGAATCAGCACCCGTTGAGCAACAACCAGAGTCTGCACAGCAACCAGAGCCTGTTGCTGAACAACAACCAGAACAAGCGGTTGTCCAATCCACACAACCAGAAGCTGCAGTCCAACAGACAGAACCTGTGGTCGAACAATCAATTGCTGCGCAACCAACTGAATCAGCACCAGTCCAAGCCGAACCAATTGCACAGCAGCCAGAATCAACGCCAGCTCAACAAACGGAAACTGTTGTTGAACCTGCAGTAGCAGTACAACCTGAATCAGCCCAACCTGTTCAAATTGAACCAATACCTGTTGAACAAATAGCTGTCGCCCAAACAGAATCAACAGCCGTTCAGCCAACAGAAGCGGCAGTACAACAACCAACTCCGACAGGAGAAACAGCGCCAATACAGCCAACAGAACCTGTTGTGGCGCAACCAGAAGCCTTATCTACACCACCAACAGATGCTGTACCGGTTGAACAACCAACTGGTGTTGAAGAATCAGCTCAGCCAACAGAGCCATCACCGGTACCGGTACCAGTACCAGTACCAGCACCAGTAGCAGTAGCAGTACCAGCGGAAGCGGAAGCAATACCAGCTCAACCAGAATCGGCTGCAGTCCAACCATAATCAGAGCGAACACGCTTCCCATTGTGCACTCACACGCATCTGGTTATCATGTATATAATACGTGCACTCTATATTTAAATGCTAACACTCTTTACAAATGTGGTCATCAGACACTATGGCTACATATTGACGTATTTAAGTATTTCAACGCTTTTTATTTTAACGCTTTAGGGTTTTACTTAATCAGATATAAAACTATGATTATATGATTTGATAATTGACTGACGAAATAAGTAATAAAAACAATTAACATGTTAAAAGTCTAAATGACAATTTTTGTTTAATAAAATTTAATTAAAAATTTTACATTTTATAAATAAAATAGAGTGATATTCTGTTTGACTGTATGAAGTGTTTGAATTCAAATTGAAACAAAAAACACAAATTTTATTTGCCTATTTATTGAATGGAATTGAATATAATTTTTGGAAAATGAATTGGAAATATCCAATAATTGCGGTAAAACTAGTTTTTAAATCTGGACTGGACTTAATTTTGAAGAGGTGGCAAAGATTAATTATTAAAAGGTTAGTTTTAACGCAAATTAAAGTGTTAAAGACAGGGATAGTTTATTATGTAATGAAACAATATACTAAAATTTTTAATATTAAAAGTTTAATGTATTAAACTTAAGCTCAGTGGGAAATCTGAACTAATTTGTTTGTTTATCTCATACAAGTATGGTATAATAAAGTTTAAATTAGGCCAATACGTGATATTTCAATATAACATTAATATAACACGCAAACTTTTTTAAAGTTTATTTTAGTTTGATTGCTATCTCATAGATGGACATAATATCGTGATAATTTTTTGGGAGTGTATTTGATTGCAAATTTGGTTTTAATAAATATAAGTTTTGTTTTTTATCATTAAACTTCCAAATGTATAACATGGATGTGGAAGTTCTTGAAGCAGATGCTCGACAAACAGCTATCAAACACGTATCAAATATGCTTCAAAGGGCGGATCAATTGGAGAAAGTAGAACAATACAAGCGAAGGGTTATTCGTAAAAAGGTATCAAAGGATTAATCATTTAATACTATATACGCGTAAGCATTAATTATTAATAAAATATATTATTTAGACATCAGTGGAGGGTATGTTAAAGACTGCAATGCAGACACAGTTAGATGGCGTGAGAACGGGTCTCATTCATTTGCAGACTTCGCTTCAGGATATACAGGAAACGAAAAAAACGCTCAAAGATATTGAAGAAACATTTCCAGCGGTTCCAAACTTAGTCGAAAAACTGAAACAAGTGAGAGAAGAGTCGATGAAACACAGCCAATATGTGGCTGCGATGGAAAACTTGAAGCACATATTTAATGTTCCGGAAACGGTTCAAAAAACTCGAGATATGATAATGGATGGCAAATTACTTCAAGCGCACCAATACTTGACAGATCTTGAAAATTCTCGTGACGATCTATTGTTTGAATTGCATCGATTGCCACAAACTAGTACTGCCGATAAAAATATGCTCAAACATTACTATAGTGAAGTTGAAAAGTTATCTGAAGAGTTAGGCAAACAACTGTGGCTTATTATAAGGCTTACATTAAACTCTGTGAGGAAAGAACCGTTTGTTATAGTGACCGCTTTAAGAATTATTGAAAGAGAAGAAAAGGCAGATTCTATTGCCCTAAAACGACACGATACAACTGGGTTTATGCCTCAGGGAAGGCCAAAACAATGGCGACGAAGAGTGTTCGAAATTTTAGAGGAAGCTGTTTCTGAACGCATTGCTGGAAATCAATTTCAAGATCGAAGTCAAAATAAGATGTGGCTTGTTCTTCATCTCGAAGTTACTCGACAGTTGATTTTAGAAGATTTAAAAGTTGTAAAGATTGCTTGTACACCATGTTTCCCATCGCACTATAATATTGTGCAAGAAATGCTTCATTTATATCATCGATGTCTTAGCGCTCATTTACAGGAATTAGCGAATCAATTAGAGGGCAATGAATACGTGACTGTACTTAATTGGGTTCAAGATTACGAAGGACCAGATTTAATGGGTCATTCGGACTTAAAATTTGATATCAGCGAAGAAGGACTGCCACCACTGTTGCCTAAACTAGTAGTCGATGACTTAACTAATAAATATTGTGGGACTGTAGAAAAAAATTATAAAGAATGGTTAAGCAATACAATTGCCAGAGAAGTAAAAGATTGGAGCGGAAATAATCCGCCAGAAGCTGATGATTCGCGTCATTATCAAACAACCACACCAGTCATTGTGTTTCAAATGATTGATCAACACGTATGCATTATTTATGTATTCATTAATCATGAGATATTATTTAAAGTTAAATATTTGCATGACACAAGAAAAAAGATTTTTGATACCGAACCCAAGCCCAACAGGTTCTATCCGAACCATACCCTATCATTTTTTTATTTTCTCAACTAAACAACTAATACTATAAATTATGAACTACGGTAGTTATAATCTTGAAATTTGTAATTTGATAAATTGGAAGTTTTTTTTATAAATTTTTGTTCCTATCTTTTATTAAAATGTATAAGAAATCCTAATTTGTACTAAAAGTTTCAAAACCCGACGCGAGTATCCGTTTACTAGTCTTCTTTGTACTCATTATAATATTAATAATTTAATAATCAATACTAAATACAATATTAATTTAGTTACGTTTGTTTATCAATAAACAGTTACAGGTCGCGCGAACAGTAAACAGATATTTAGTTAACCGTGTTTTGATAATAAGTATGGATCATTTGTCAGCATTTGCTAAACAATACAAAGACGCTGTTAATAAGTACTCGAAATCGCATTTTGAGAATCGTGGACAGTATTTTACGCCAAATATGGTATAACATTTTAAAATAAAACGTTTCCGCGTTAACTTTCTATATTAATGAAACTGTAAATTAAATCAACTTAATAGATTGCAATATCGAATAATTGCTCGAGTTTTATCGATATCGCGTTGAAATTTCGTCAAGAATATAGGATCGATAAAAGTCACACTGATTTAGAAGCGGAAAAAGTTTTTGAAAATGTTATAAACTCTTTCGATAAATTGCGAGAAGAAAGGTTAGTATTTAAAAAAGCAGTTAATTATACTTAATCTAAGTTAAGATTAATTTTATATTTGTATCATCACATGAAAGCATTGGATTTTTACTTTACGAGCTATTTTTGGATGTGGACCGAGAAATCATGAAAGTTGGTTCTATTGAGTGGTTTGAGGGAAAAATTAGTGTTATCGAAAATGTGTGCCTCACTTTGGAAGACTATTTCCACGATTATGAATATTTGAAAGAAAAAAATTTAGATAGATTCAAAATTTTACTTCAAAACCGATTGGCCAAAGGATATATCACAGCTATTTTGCAAAAGTAATTACAGTATTTATGTCAATTTAATAATGTACAGTATTTAACAAATGATCAACTTTTTTTAAAGAAAAATGCAACTAAAAAATTATAGCAATCGCGAACAATTCACTCGAAAATTTATAAGAGAAGGAGACATTTTGAAAAATGCTTTAACGAAATTATCCACTAATAATCCAGATAATTTACCCGTATATATAAATACATCATTTTTATCTTATATATTAATCGTACTGTTGCTAACATTTTCATAGAAAGATTCGCCATTCGATGCACTTCCACTATTAGCGGAATTTCTAAAACTAAAAGATTTGAGTATGTTATTTCTAGAAGTGTCGGTAAGCAATTAACTTATATTTTACGATTGGCTGTCGCATTACATGTACGCTCACTTATTTTTCTAGGGTTTGGTAAAACGATATCCAGATATAAAAGTTGATCATTTAACGGCGTTATTAAGTTTAAGGGAAGATACAGCAAAGACTAATATCAGAAAAGTACTGCTTTTAAATGTTTTTTATTTACAATTAAAAATAATGTTTAATAATTGAATAGCAAATGGAGGAAATGATGTCAGATTATGAACAAAATAGCGACGTGTGCACCATATTTTCAGAAATTATATTGAATTGATTTGTTAGCGAGCGTCAAAAACGATCACTAAAATATATACCAATTATATAAAATAATTATTTAAACTGATTTTAAAATGTTAAACATTAGCTTAATTTTGAAATGTAAATAAATGAAATAAACTTACATCTTTTAGTGCGCTTTTTATACATGATTCTGTATCCACACTCTCGGCAACGTATGGGGTCTTTAGTCTTAATTTCATTGTCCTGATGGCACTCTAAAGTACAGTATAATAAATCATAAGATAAGTTCATGAATCATATATGATATACAGTAATAGAGAATATAATACCTGCACATATATAAACCTGCGATTGCTTAGACTGAATGGCTTGCAGTTGTTCTTTGCTTGTTGTGGCAGAATCCATATTTTAATATAAACCGATTACAACTACGTTTAAAAATCGTATTTTATTAAATCAAAATTACTGTAAGCTATAAATACGCAAAATTTCGGAAACACAAATAATGTTTTCCAAAAATAAAATCATATGATATGCTATCATACATACTTATCAAAATTCACAACATTTATTCTAGACGTTATCTATTTATAAATAGAATGCGATGCTATGATTGGTTGGTTAATGACTAATAAAACAGTGATAATACAGCGCATATGTGAATCTATTAGCAAAAAATTCAAATATTGGTGCTTTGAGTTATACCCGTTTAGCTCTAAAAACAGTTCAAACAAATCAAACAAAATAACGTAACAACAAGTATTGATAATGACATCATTTGATTCTGTGATTTATTTCAATCTCAGTGTCAGTCAAACACTGAAAGTATGACAAAAGCGATAATCAATATTATTTTTATATTACACGTTTTACATTAAATGGGCTTTTACTTAATTTTAACATAATTTTAAATAAATTGAATGTTTACCATTGTATTACAACAATGAGTTCGGACGATGAATGCGTTGACTTTGTGTCGGAATTCTTTCCAAGATTTCCGCACATAATCGCACAAATATTCTCGTACTTAACTGCGAGCCAATTGACTATAATATCGTGCGTTTCGAAGAAATGGCGAAAAGCGTGCAAACACGACACCAAAGCGCGTAAACGCAAAACTATTTACTTGCGAATGATTAAGAAATTGCGAAAAGCTGTGGGAGAGGTATGTGTTAATTGATTATAAGTAAAAATGAATTGATTTTATAATGATAGGAGAATTGGCCGATTCGGGAGCGAACTATTGCCTCAATCACGCAAAGCACAACCAAAGACACAACCATTACTCGCAAACCACTAAAATCTGTGATCAGTAATAACCAAATTGGAAGTACAACCGCGTTATCGTCGTGTATCGATAATACTGTAAATACTGTCATCAAATCGCGATAATTATTCCGTTTTTATTGTATTTTATTGTAACGTATGCTAAATGTTTTTACACACAATTATTTGATTTGTGCGCACATTTTAATGAAAATATGATAAACAATTTGCATTTAAATTTAATAAAAATGATTTTAAAACTAAACGAATGCTTGTTTTCAATTAAAATAAGACTGATGTGTGTGTTATATGAATTATATATTATAAAACAATTGATTATAAATTTAAATTGAAAACTATGATTTAGTAGTCATATCTCATATATACCGGTAATAAATTTGTAATCAATTCTCTTTCGTATCAAAATTTTATTAACGTTATAGTGTAACAGTTTATCAGTCATTTTGCCATTTTATTGTTAAATATTGAATTTGAGACTCTTTAGACACATCATTATAATCTTGATATAAAGCAATTAAAACGGTTTTTCTAACAGATTTAGCTAATCTACCATAAGTTTGTATTTGTTGCTCATTTAATAGTTGTTGAGATGCATTGCAAAATATCATGTATTTTGAGTGATAAACAATTGGATCATTTTCATAGGCGAGATAATCGCAGCCAAATTTGAAGCCATTCGTCAAATAATAGTTTTTGTGCCACATATCACTGAAAACAATATACCTTATCATTTCTTCTCTAGTGTTTGGATAACTTAAATTAATATTATATGACTCCCTATTATCTAACGGACATTTTTTATATAATATTGCGTAATCAGAAAAATCGCACGACATGTTTGTTATGTTATCAATTTCTTGTTGAATAATTCGTGCCTTCGTATCTGTATTTAAGTGATTCGAATAACTATTAAGCTTCATTTTTCCTGCGATTATATTGTCAGCAAATTTAATTATGTTTTCTTTTCTTTTCAATTTTATTCGTTCGCAATTTTCTTCAAAAAACTGATTTTTAATTTTTTCATATAATTGTTTTGAATCATTATTAATAGGGAATTGGTATTTGACTAATTTAGCAAATCCTTTGTCAATCAAAAGTTTTGTTTCTTCATTTGTTAACAGTAACGGAAGTCCTAAATCACTATTTTGATGCGAATATTTCGGTAATGAACCAATAAATGATCCAACGATTCGGTACTCTTTCCTCAATTTCGATATGTCTATATTAAAACGTTAATACAATAAATATTGGTTAAAAAATACAATAAACGTTTACCACTAGCATCCCAAAGAAAAATATTTTCATTACAATATTGAAGATTTATCATAATTATGATTAGTGGCGCACGTGGTTACAAAAAAATACAATTATTTTTTAACAACAAAACAGCAAATGAACCAATAAATGCGTAATTAACTCGCAATTAACCCCACTTGGCTTTGGCGACACCCGATAACAAGTTATGATCGGCCAAATGTCTCCAAACGTGACGACTAAGTCTATAACGTATTAGTTTTCCGTGACCTCTCGACGTTATTACGCAACGATTTTTTATTTTAGTTTTGCCGAAATGTTTATAAGAGTTATCCAGTGGTCGCGGCAACTCTTTGATTTGCTGGATCGCTTCTTCCTAATAACACAATTATACAGTAAATACTTTAATTTTTAAATATATATATATATATATTACGATCAAGTATACTGTATATAAATTTATAAAACATAGCAAATTTAAATTAGCTATTAAAGGAAGTTATGAAAAATTGACATGTATTTAAATAATACTAAAGTGTATATAAACTCCAATTACTCTTAAAAGAGACGGCAATAGTTTACATTCACTGACGCACGTTAATAGATTTTTCTCAGGATGATATTGTTTCGCGATATATCTCTTCCTCACGTCACTAAGCATACGCCAGTCTGACCATCTCAATGGTTCGTTAATTATAAACAGAGGTTTATTAGGATCAACTAATTCTTTTTTACGCTTAATTTTGGTGGTAAACACAGCTCCAGTTCCCCCCAAACTCGATGTTGGTTTTAGAACATCGATATTACACGGCTGAGGCTTTGGTCCATGTTTTACATCTGAGATAATATATAATCAAATTAAATTATATATAAACAAAAGGATCAATCATTAAATTATGCTTATATAGTGTAGTGGTGAACGAATTCGTTAATTAACAATCAATTAACTATTTATTTAATATCATTTTAATTCAATTTTTTAGTTTATGTTTATTTTCAATAACAAATAACGCGTTTCTATTTTATACGAAACTTACGATAACGTATTTGAGATTTATTAATTAAATTTGTAGCACTTTTTAGTAAATTAGTTAAAAAACATGCCATTATATAAAAATACTTGTAATTCTCTTCAAAACAGTCTAATATACAGTAAATACCGCATACTATAAACTCTGTAAATAATAACGAACTAGTGTTGGGATTTAAAAGGACAATGTATGGAACTGAAAAAATACCGGTATAAGAAAACGTTAACGATTCCTATTGTAAAGTTTTATAATATCGTTAATTTAATATCTATTAGTTTAAAATTTTAAAATTAAAAACAGGTCAATAATCAGATTTGATTCCTGTTCATCTGTCTGTCTGTATTATTGCAGTTTTATATTAATAAAGGAATTACACCGAAATCATATAAAAATAAAGAGTTTGACATCTTGAGATCACGGGGTATCAACCAATATATTTTGTTTGCATAAGTATGCATTAACAAACAAAAAGTATTAGATAAGGTAATTGTGTAAAATTAAAAGCCAGATCCAAGTACGACAGGCTAAAAAAGTACGAGAATTTCAAATTTTTAAAGTCCAATTTATATATAGACAATATCGTAATAAATTTATATTTAGTTTGTTTATTTGTTTTTTATTATTTGCTGAATAATGGTTTGCACTTTTACTAAATCTTGGTTCGAAATTTTTTAATTTTAAAAACTGCTTATACATTTCAACTAATTTCAAAAAACTTCATTGTTATTTATGTATTTTTGATTCGTTATTGAACTTAAATTATAATGACTGTATTCAGGATTGAAATTTTCAATAAAATTAATAATGTCTGAATCAATTTTTTATCTGACAGTGCAAAACTCAGATATATGGATTTGGGTATTCTGTCGGTATGTCTGTCCGTCTGTGATGTTAATTAAGGGATTATGTTCTTTATATTAATAAAGTGTTTATACAGAATTTTTACATTAATTAAGAAATTTTTTATGTTAATAAAGGGAATGTTATGTCAAAAAACACAGTTGGGTCAAAAAAGCCAAAATCAATGACAAAATTCGGATAAACATAGGCAAAGAAATGATCAAATTAAGCAAAAATAAGGTGAAAATTGGCAAAATTTGGGAAATATATAGCTAAACTTTAGGTAAAAATTTGATTCGCATTAGCCGCTGCTAAGCTGTAATTAAAGTATTTTTAGGCTCAAAATAGTTATGATAGTGTTATACTGGACAAAAAATGGCAAAATACACCAAAAAATTAGGTTTAATTTTTAGTGGCGTGTGCCGCTATTAGCTGTAATAAAGGGATTATCTAAGACTTTTTAA
The DNA here is from genome assembly GCA_034700185.1 of Phthiracarus laevigatus. NCBI lineage: Eukaryota > Metazoa > Arthropoda > Arachnida > Sarcoptiformes > Phthiracaridae > Phthiracarus > Phthiracarus laevigatus. Next base: position 3,364 of record JAQIXJ010001667.1, on the reverse strand, counting down.
CTTTAAAAACAAAAATAGCACATAGTCATTTATATATATTTGTTTTTATAGAATCGTGTAAATTAATAAGATAAAGCCAAATATTTAACTTCATTTGTTGTAAGAGATATCAAAGGACACAGAATGAATAAACAAATAGAGTCTACAGTATATGTGAAAAATTGTTAATAAAAATAAACTTCTATCATATTAATAAATTGGTGTGAAACTATTGAAAAGCTTTTTTGATAAACAATATTAACAAAAAATGACTGCCAAAATTACTCCATTCCATTGTAATGGAACAAAATTTTCAATCACTATTTCGTATATCAAAATTAAATACATTATATATTAAACTTAATGTTAATGGCATACTCTTAAGTTGCTATTAAAAAAATTATGTCTAAAATTACTTAATTAATTATTTCAAAGGAAAACCACTACAGATATCTGCTTGGGAGCACCTTTCAAGCCCAGAGGTAATTTATTTTAAGTATTCATAATCTAATAAGAACTCGTAGATTTAGGGTTCAAAGATAGAAATCGCAAAATCTAAAAATAAAGTTACCACTTAAAGTGTGTTATTGCTTTGTTAATGTAAGCTATAACTAAAATCCCAATTATAAAGTTATTATTAATCAGGAAAATCTTTCTTTTTAATTGACAAGGTTATAACTAGTACAATATCACACGATCACACAATAATAAGCATTTTGAGTCCCATTCATTGTTCCTGAAAATCCTGAATTTCACTTATAACTACTGAAAATGTAAGTTAATCCTGACGAGTGAATATTTGTTTTCATGTTATTTATGAATACTGTATAACTTTATAACAACGTGTTATTGTTTGGTTAAACTATTTGGAAAAATTCTGGTTGAAAAGACTTACCCGTTAGTTTCTTAAGAAAATTAATTAGAATTGGTATTATACAGATATCTAGACCTATAGTAGTAGACAAAATTACAATATATTATGAGCATACTCCTCATTTTTCGGAATATAACTTTAAAATAATGTAAGGTCGGACAAAAACTGAACAAGAATCGGAATCTGAAGAAAAATCAAAGTTTACTCACTTTAACTCTTAATTATATTTTACGAACATTTTAAAAATTTTTTATAAAAACCAAGTCCTATATTTTTAAATATTAGAGTAGCCTTTGTAAAATGATCATAGACTGGAACGTCAATTTTTTGAACAAATTTTGCAATTTTTATTTTACTTGAATCATTAAAACACAAAATGTTATTTTTATGAGAAAGCATCGGCGGTAATTTTTCATCCGAAATTCACTTTTTACATGTAAAACAGTGGAAAACATTAAAATAAGTTACTGTATTTATTATAATCATATTGTGTGCACCATAGGCAAGAGCGCAAAATTCAAATTTGTACAGTCGGAGTGCGTGACAGCCAATATTTAGACGGCTAAAATAAACCGTTCGAATTACTAATGTATCAAAGATTTATTTGGTTATTTATTTGAATTTAGCGAGTAAACTGTAAACTATGCCGAATATAATATGTCGCCACTTTGTTAGTATGATATTTGTGTGAAATGATTTATAAAATTCTAGAAAATTGATTGACGAATACACAATAATATATTAAAACATCCCAAATATCTGTAACAGACCACAAAAATTTAGTTTTGGACAAAATATTCAATTTTTCAGTTTAAATTCCGTAAAAATGGACAAATTAAAGAGTTGTCCCTTTAAATTTAGTTTTGGGACATCACATATGGATATGACTGGTAATATTTAAATAGATGTATTATAATGGCTCCAATTGGCTGTAAATGAATGAAAGGCGTAACAGACTAGTGATCACGTGTTTGAGTGACGTGTAACCCAGTGTTAGTTGTTTGTTAGATATAAGTGTCGCTTATTGTATGGTTTGGTCTCTTCTTATATCAGCATCTGTTAGAATCTGTGCTGTGGTGAGTGAACCCATACTTTTTTACTATATTATCTTCATTGCCGTACAATACCAATACTATTGGATTTGTAGAAAATTTCAATTAATGTAATTTGATATATTAACTAATTTAGCGTTTAAATGTAAATATTGGGTTAATTAACGGAAAGCGTGTGTTTATTGTAATGGTTATGCTATGCTATGCTATGCCGGTATTAGCGATGATATCGCATCACTTAAATAACTTAATTTTGTTGCCAATGCTTTAAGCCCATAACTCGTTAATTATTATAATAGTTAGGTATTTTTGTGGTAAATAATATTTGTAATGGTAGTGTATGGTATGAGTTGGATGTTGTGTATTGGCCACGAATGCAGTGATGGCTGCGAATGCATTGGCAATGCGAGTGCAATGCGTTTTGTCGGCCATTTTCACATTTCATTTGCTATTACTTATCACTTCCGCTACACTAACAGAACGCAACGCCGCATAAACGCATTGCGATACCGGTTATCAGTTAACTGAGAGCACTATTTATTTTAGTTTAATATATCTTTAATTGGTTGCGTATTAACTTGTCCTTACATTAACGTTTAAACCAATAACTTATATTTAGATTTATTTATATATTAATAAATATATTTGTATATTCAGTTAAATTTGCTCTGAATTTGCGATTGAAATAAATTAAAACAAAAATGGGAAAAGAGAAGACCCACATAAACATTGTGGTCATCGGTCACGTCGACTCTGGAAAGTCTACCACAACTGGACATCTTATCTACAAATGTGGTGGAATCGACAAAAGAACTATTGAAAAGTTTGAGAAGGAGGCGCAAGAAGTTAGTAATATCTTATTTTATTTTAAATGATACCAAATATTAATACGATTAAAATTCGTATTTTTATATAACTTTATAAATGGTATATAATATATTATATACGATTTACTGATGGTTGAACTTAATACTCGCTATTTTTGAATACGTTTGATTATAATAGAATATGTGATATAAAAACAGGATTTGTAGTGATAGTTATAAAACGTGTTGTATACGTATATTATTATTTAGATGGGAAAGGGTTCATTCAAGTACGCGTGGGTTTTGGACAAACTGAAGGCAGAACGCGAACGTGGAATCACTATCGATATTACATTATGGAAGTTTGAAACTCCAAAATATTACGTTACCGTTATTGACGCTCCGGGACACAGAGATTTCATCAAAAACATGATCACTGGTACATCACAGGCTGATGTGGCAGTTTTAATAGTAGCTGCCGGTACCGGAGAGTTTGAGGCTGGTATCTCAAAGAATGGTCAAACGCGAGAACACGCTCTTCTCGCGTATACGCTCGGAGTTAAGCAATTGATTGTCGGCGTTAACAAAATGGATACCACTGAACCACCATATAGTCAGCCAAGATTCGAAGAAATTATTAAAGAAGTGGCCGC